>JAECUM010002069.1:0-128461 GCA_016617855.1 Megalonaias nervosa
ACTGAAGATATTTTAATGAACTTTGCCCAAATAAATTTTGTATATAGATAGTGTGATCTCTGCTGTAAGGTCAAGGTCATGACAGTGATAAATGCAAATCAGTGACCAGTATCCATGCATGGATTTAAGTTATGAATTTGTGAAGATATTTTAATAAAATGCTAGCCTTTTATATATCATTAACACCTTTTATATTCAGCCTTATGCCCTGCATGGAAGTCAAGGTCGCAACAAGGATTAATTTAGGACACTGACCAGTTTCCTTAAAGGTTGTCACCATTTGGCCCCAGTTTAGTTTGATGAAACTTTTACTAGGTCCACACCTTATCATACAATAGTCCAGTCTTTGGCTCAAATGTCAAGGCAATTAGTAGGGAAAAGTTCACTAGATGTGCATATCATGTACTGTTTGCATTACACTTAATTTTAATGTCTCATTTTGTATTTATGTGCAGATGGTTTTGTCAATATTTTGTACACAGGCTACATTAAATTTTCACCCAATTGGTTATATATGCACTCTTGCAGGTATATTGTGATAGGTCATGTTGTTGTTGTTGTTGTTGTAGGGTTTAATGCCATTTTTCAGCAGACGATAGGCTATACATGGCGGCCAGTATTAATGGTGGAGGAAGAACCCGAGAAAACCCAGGAAAGAACCACTGACCCACAAGAAGCTACTGGCAAGCTTTCTCACATAACCACATTGGCCGAATCCTAGACTCGAACCCATGCAGAGAGAGGTGAGATGGCAGTGATCTGTAATGGAGAGTGCTTTAGACCACTCGGCCAAATAGGTCATGTCTGTTCATCCATTAGTGTTTATGCATGCATGTGTCCATTGCTTTGTTTTTTCAGTGTTCACCCATTGAAGGAGAGTAATCATATTTAGTATGATGCTTTAGGAGAATGAGTAGATCACAGTGAAAGTTTCAGATTAGAACCTTTAGGTGAAAAGGCAGTCAGAAGTCATATTCTTTAAGGTAATGTATATTAATATATGCTCATTTTTGTCTCTGTTAACTTTAAATTGTCAGAATTATGCAGTATTTTATGATACTGAACATCTTCATATTGCACGCACGTGTACGGCATGTGTTCCTAAAGATAGTACAGTAGCCCCCCTCTTATACGGCCACCCCTTCTGCACCGGGAAAGTGGCCTTATAAGACCGGTGGCCTTTCCAGAGGGAGCATAAATTTTTTGTGAGAAGTATATGTAATGTACGCAGTAAGATAGCTACATTCTTCAATGCATTTAATATCTTCATTTAAAAGTAACATTAATTATTAAAAGGTTCTTCTTCTTATAATAATAGACTTATTTCAACTGAATATGCATTAATAGTTCTTATTCTTGGCATAAGCGTGATATGCAGGCGGGTGTTGTTGTCATGCACGTTGCAAAACCATTCAAAAACGTCATTTAAATCTTGGTACATACATAATTCTCTTTCCATTTGCTCCATTTTCCCACTGCTGCTGAATAACCTCCTTATCTGTTACGATGTTGTTTATTCGAGTCTATTCAACATAAAATTGTTTTATTCGAGTCTTTTCTACCTAAAATTGTTTGGTAAGTCCCTCCCTCCCCACCTCACCCGATGTCGTCGAGTAGAATAACCGACTTTTTTCTAAAATAATCATCTCCGTTTATGTGATGACATGTTAATGTTTGGTAATGATTTATTCAGATGTTGCTAACTGTATGCGATTTAATTATGCAGACGAAACTTTTGTAGAGCAGGTGAAATGCCTTCTTCGTAAAGGAAGTGGTAAATGTTGTCACGTGATTTTTTGGTCTTTGTCTGGTACCCTGTTTTGTTCAAGGCTAATTTCTCTGTGTGAGTGTCTGCAAAAATCTGTTTTTAGACTATGCTGACCCTGTTATGATCTTGACAATTACGTCCGGTTGTAATCATCAGTGTTGCCAACTACAAGACTGATAGAACAACTTTTCTGCATTTAAACAAAATGCCATGTGTTTTTTAAAGACAGCGATCTTGTCACATGATTCATTAGTTGCAGTCTGGTACCCTATTTGTGTTTACATTTCTTTACACTAAGTGTGAGAAGCCAAAATGGCTTCAATATGTACGCAGATTTGATCTGAACAATAGCACCGCGCGGCCATTAGGATTTGTAATCTTGACAATTATTGTCAGTAGTAATAGCCACTAATTATGAAAGTGAACAAGCTCAACATCTTACTAAGGAAAGCCATAAAGGCTGTCAAACCATTTTCCCGCTGACTTGTGTATTGTACATCAATACCGCCACTTCTCAGCTGTTACTACTGTTCAATAATTGTAATCTTTACAATTATCAGAGTGATTAAACCAGACATCTCATGATAACACAGCAGTAATCGGATTACATGTACTTACCTTTTTGTATGGATTAAAATTTGAGTCTTTCTCAGCTTTATGGAATAAATGTGGCTTCTTGTGAGGCGTAAATGATATAATATTAATCTTAGTGGTACATGTACTTTAGTCAACACTTCTTTCAGTAACATAAACCAGACATCGGGAAACAGAAATCAGATTACTTAACACACGTTATGAATAAAATTGGTTCTGGATACATATTACAAAATAAAATGCGGCCACTGTTGAGGGGTAAATTTTATATTTTTGCACTTATATGCTGGCCGCTGGTCATGTTAGCAGGGTGGCCTTTCGTGAGGGGTACTTTTGAACACAAACTCGTCGGTGCCGTCGGATTCTGGCCATAAGGAGCAGGTGGCCGCTGGTCAGGGGGGGGGCCGTTCAAGAGGGGGACTACTGTATAGTGTATTAGGAACTACTTTGTAAACAAACGATGTACACTTATGTAGTAGATGCTTTAAGTTTTGCTTGATTAAATTGATGTGGACGAGTTTGCTGAGTCAGAAACAAAACTTTCAAATAAGCAAACAAATGAATATGATATTCACAATGTCAACAACAAACATGAAAGATGCAGTGATTGAAAATACTGTTCTGATCATTGAAACAGTTATTTAGGAGAATATTCATATCTTTTCGCAAATAGAATGGTTAAGACAATGATGAGTGCTTTCTAGGGTCTAAAAAAATATAGCGTAGAAAAGCATGTTGAGGCCAAGGGCTATTGCATACCTATCAGAGACATACCATTTTACAAGTTTGTCAAAATACTATAAAAATGCAAAGTTGGTTTTGATAGGAATCTAAAAGCCTAAGAGCCAATAACCCAAGACAATGAAAAGTATTATTTCCACTGGGTAAATGGAATATCACACAACAGTTGCTCTTTAATTTTTCCCATGTAACTATTTTGATACAATGTTAGGCAATCTATAGAAGACACACTGTATGATACAGGTCATACCTGGGGTCCTTCCAACAGCAAGATGCAAGTGACAGGGCATAAGCATGTTTTCTTTTTCTGGTAATAAATATACTTACATTTATGCACATTTTTATCAACATGGAAAGAAAATCCGTGAGCATTCATTCACAATATGACTCTAAATTTCAATTTTAAGTACACCAAAACAACATTTCTTTTTTGAACTGATGCCGAGCATTGACTGTGTTTAAAGGTCGCTGGGCGAAGCTACGTGCACATGAATACTGTTATTTTGTATTGATGAATCTACGGTTGTGAATTTATTTTGGAATTCAATTACATTGTTTCTTGTAATGTCTTTTATTATTAAGCCTTAGGTAGTTAGACAAAATGAGCATATAATAAAAAAGTTAATGTATTTGTATGGGAAAATATGAAAACTTTTTTTCTGAAAATACTGCACTCCGCAAGGTCATGCAGTATTTTCCCAAAAACTCATTCATATTTTCCCATACAAATGCAGTAACCTATAACTCTTCCATGTAACATGAATTCCATCTACCCTGACTGAGTGATCATGTTTGGTACAATCTTTCAGTAGGATGAATAGTAAAAAACCCAAAGATTTGAATCCTGTATGGGGTGGGGGTGGGCAAATATTGTTAAAAGTGCAGATTTCATCTCAAGTTTAAAATTATTTCAGGTGAGGAGGTGAGGTATACAATGCTGAGGTTGGGGAAACACAAGAGACAGACGATGGATGTTTCAGCAGCAGATGAGTGGAGCGACATCTGCTCCTTCTTTGTCTATAATCTTGCCAAAGACAAGGCTAGTAGGACTTGTATTTGGAAACTTATAGGTAGCCATTGATATTTTTCCAAAGTCCTCAGGGGAAAAACAATATTGCAGGAGCTTAAAATAAATGATCAAATAATTTATGATTATTTATAACATGCCATTCATAACAAAAGGAGTAAGAACAAATGAAATTAAATATTAGTGCTTTTTCATTTATCAGGACAGGGCCATAGAACTTTAACGTAAGAAAGCTGCAGTTTTTTCAGGGTTCGTAAAAATTCTGTTTTTTTGGAATGGATTTTGTCAATTTGAAACTTTTCCAAATAATTTGATCTTCACATTGCAGCTCATTTTGTGCTGGTATTTTGCCCCATATGGCACAAGTTGTTTGCTTTATATTAAGTTTCAAAAGACAAGAAGAAAAGAATAATAAATGACTGCTAGCTGTAGCTATATGTTCATGAATTTAGTATCCATGTTTTCAGATCCAGGTAAAGAGCAAATGCAAACGCCTACTGATGACTGTGACCCTTGAACAACATGAGATCGATTTGTCTTCATTTCCATTTGAACAGACTAATCCGTGAGTGCTTGATTTCCTAATGTTAGAGTAGCTTTACAGGTGGATGGAAATACATACATAAATAATGTTTCCATTGCCTTGTGGGACATGACTTAAAACCACAGCTAAGCCTTCTATTTCAAATGTTCTGGCATTGCATGACTAGAATGATGTTAAGAACTTTTTTCCCTGAAATATTAGGTCAACATTTCTTTTTATTAATCAGAAAGTATTGTAAGTGACTCATTCCCTTCCAAGTTGATCAGCCAATGGCCAAAGGTTAGATTGAAAAATTCTTAAGCCATAATCATGTACATACATTAAGGCATATAATGCTGCAAAATATTTAAACAAAATGGCAAGTAAATTCCATTGCAGATGTCACAAAATGAAACATTTCTATAAAAAAAAAGTTGCTAATATATATGCGTAGTTTGAAGCACATTATCATTGATAAAGTGTCTGATTCATAATTTAGTGATTTATTAATAATTTATAGCTTCCTTCTAAAGTATTGCAAGATAATGCTTGCCGTATGTGATTGTCATCAGCATTGACTTTCTGCAATAGGTTAATTTCTTAGATCTTCTGTGGTATCTCTAGTTTTAAATTTTTGCATCAATTTTTTTTAAGTCCCATTAATATTCCAATAGGTCATAACAACCTTTATTTGATAATGCAGTGATTATGTTGTTTACTATAACACTTGCATGTAATCATGAAACATAAGAGTTGGTTCATCTTGAACAGTTCTTATCACTGAATATGTGTCATTGTGACCTACTTTTGATACTGCTGATTGGTTACATTTATCTATATCATTTTTTGATATTGTATCATATACAGTTTGCAAAAGTTAGATTTATCTGGATGGATTACATATATTTTACCCCAGATGTATGTCATATAGACTTATTTTTTATATCCACCAGTCAGTATGCTTGGTTTTAGGACTGTGTACAGGACAGGCCGGCAAGATATAAACTTCCATATAATTCTCATTTTAATAAAACCTGTTTAAATGTTTCTTTGTGTTTTGTTCTTGATTTGCAGAGCGATTCATGAGATACAGAATGAAGATGGCAGCAAACTTAGGTTCCATCTGCAGTACACCAAACTGACTCCCATCTGCTTGGACCAGCAGCAAGTGGACAGAATGCATGGAGGTAGGTCATAATGAAGGTTAAGGTTATTTGTAATACCTTTAGGACATATGAGCAGTAGTTCAGTTTTACCACTAATATTGCCATGGAATGAAAAAATGGACGGACTGTTTCTGAAACTGGGAAGACAGAAGTAACAGCAGGATACAGCAGAACATATCAGCAATTGAATGATTTTGTTTAGCAGTTCTAGTCAAAGACCAGATGAGCTTATGCAATGGGCCTACTCACAACATCAAAAGTTGTTTATTATCAGTTCTGCTCCTAAACTACTTGGTGGAAAGTGATGAAATATGGCGTTGAGCTTCCTGAATACTAGCTGGTCCTAACTGAAAGTAGTGTTTTGTAGACATCCAATACAGCTACCATAGTTTCATCTTGAAAATCATATCACAATACCTGGATAGATGGTCATACTGGCATATACTTTTTAAAGACTCTTTATGATGTCCAGTTGTTTCTGAATGATAACGATGCCAGTCTGGAGCTACGTGCCTTTCCCGAGAACACATTGAGGCATCTGACTGGGCAGGTATTGAACCCTTGGATTATGAATCAAATCAGTTGCCATTTTGAAAATCTTGTTTTAAAATCAATAATACCATAACTGTTGCTGTTGTATAGCTGTTACTTTTCTAGGTGGAAATACCCCAATGCTATGATGAGAATTTGTCCTCCCATTAAGGTGAACCAGAAGATTACAGAACACTTTGATCACTGAACCCAGTAGACATATTGCCCACACACATTGCCCTTCATTCTTTTCCAGTCACATGGTTATAATGTCTACCTTGTTTATGTTAATGAAGATTTGCCTTCGCTTTTAAGGGCTGACAAGCAAATTACCATGTCTTATGTGTGCATTGTCGTCATTAATGATTGGATTATACCCCTGATTGAGTTCTTTCTCTGTTAATTTATGCTGTCTTGAGAGTTATTAGCATTTGTTCCATACACATTGCGTTCAGCATTACATCTTATATTTTTTTTCACCCTTCAGTGTGCATTAGTATTCTAATTTGGTTGTGCATTCTTATTTCTATGGCCAGTATTTCTTAAATTTTCCCTTTGCTTGTTTAAGTTTTGGTCTGTGAACTCAGTGTAATTCACATTATATATATTGTAAATTGTACTATTTTTTTCTTGGCAAAGTAGGTTGCACACCACTTTTTACCTCCATATCATGTGCTCAGTTTTCGAACGCCAGTTCTTTTGCACTATTAGTTTCAGATAGCTTAGCTTGATTTTCCCATTTTTTGTTAGCAATCATCCCATTGTTTTTGTTTGCTAATTTAATTGTTCCTAGCTTTCTTTTAAGTGCAGTTGACCTATCTTGTATCTTTCTGTACTGAGTTTAGCATTGCTTCCTTTTTTGCATTTAAACATGCTGAAAACACATAAGTATCATATTAGCATAGACTTATTCCATGCAATACCTTGTATTTACTTTCAGTTACATAGATTTTTGTATAAAATGTACTTTTTAGATTTATGTTGCAGAAGCAATGTCCTAGCAGGGTATGGGTAAGTGTAGTTACAGGAATTTCCCCCTGGGATACACTAACCATTTGCCACTCTTGTACAGGCTGCTAGAGGACAGATGGTTGTCCTTTTCGCAGCCTAAGTTTGGACGAGATCTGGGATCTTGCCGAGCATAGATATACCCATAACGTGAGTTCCTTCACATTATTCTTCAGAAATTTTTATTGTTCTCATTCTCCCATTTTCTTGGGTTTCAGAGAAGAATTATTTGAGTCTCATCAAGAGATGTTATGAACAAGTGGATAGTGAGTTGCCCCATCCATTAGGGAGGAGCAGCACCTTCCCCATTTTGAGAGGACATAGAGCAAGTCATGCCCTCGCATGAGGGAAGAGCAGCACCCTCTCTGTTCCACAAGAACAGAGAGCAAATGGTGCTCTCCTCTGAGGGAGGAACAGCACCCTCCTTTATCCAAAAGGGCAGAAAGTAAGTCATGTTTCCCCATGAGGTTGTAGCATCACCCTCGACTCACCCACAGCTCTATGTGGGCTGAAAATGAATTGTGCCACTCTTTCAGTCCCATTGTTGGTAATGGAATCAAACCACTAGGCAAGAGGAGAGAGCTTAGGTCCAGATCTATCAGAGCTGAAGAATTGTCTTGATATTGATATGAGTAACATGACTGGTCTTTGCATGGTGACTGGGCATCAATTGGGATCAAGTCGACCAACCACCGTCTCTCCAGAGTGCCATTTCATCTAGTAGTCAACTGAAAATTGGCATACAGATGCCAGATTAGGGAAAGGGATCAGTTTAGAATCCCTTCTTACCAGTTATTCCTCTGATTCCATACAGGATGTGGGACCTCCTTCAGGGAAGTGATTGGTCCTTTCCCTGAATGCAACATGGTAGTGAGGTAATTGCTGTAGGCCATGTTGTAAGAAGTTGGGTCATAAAGGGAGGGGGGGGCTGGACCTGCTTCCCCCAAATGCTCTAGGGTGGTGGAATCCCCTTACTAAGGGCAGTTCATTTGTTCCATGGGAGGAGTTACCAGTTCAAGTTCCTCTCCCTCCCCCATGTTTCTCAGGCAACAGAGACACTTGGATCTTATGGTCCTCCCTCTGGGAGAGAGAGTGCAGGATGAAGACATCCTTTCTATCCTCATCGATTCACATGAGTTTGATATTAGGTTGATGTAGACCCCCTGCCTCCCATTGGGTCCCTTTCCCTATTTCACCTGTTGGTAAAGACAGCAGTGGAGGAAGAGAGCTGATCTTTCAGTAAAGCAGTAAACCAGGTTTACCACCACTTGCCCAGTGATCTTTGTCTCAAACCTTTATGTTCTGGTGACTCTAAAAATATACAGGTGTGTATCTCTACAAATATCTGAGATATTAAAATTCTGAGCCCAGATTCAGATTCCCTGGGTCACAACTATGTAGTAAAGTAAATTTCATCATGATATCTCTATAATAAAAAAGTTACTAGCATTTGAAAACCCTTCATTCAGCCATGACTTCATAAGTAATTGGAAATTTTTACTCAAATTTTGCATGCAGATATCATTTACATAAGTGTAGACCTGGAAAAATGTCATGGAAATCAGAGATGGTCACCCTGGATGATATGTTTTGGGTCATTTGGTATAAAATGACCCGTTTTTGCTTCTGTCCTATACCATCTATGCATTCTTACAATGTTTTCTGTAACTGGCTCTCTTCGTTACTGAATTCTAATCCTTTATCAGGTCTCAGTTCCAGAATAATATTTGCCCAAAAAGTGGAGCCTGTTATGATTCTTGTCACACTTCCTGCTGCTGAAACACAAATAAGTGATTTAACTTGTATGATTTGCAATATTGTTACAAATCCATGGTCTTAAACTAACAGAAAAGAGTGAAAACCAACAAGTTTTGTAAAATTCAGCAAATAATTTTTTTCCCAAGAATACAAAGTGAAAATTAAAAAAAAACTTAAAAGTATTTTGAATTAAATCCCAGATAGTCATAAAAATTTTAGTACAGGTCCATATGTATAAAGTTCCACATGAATTCCGATGGTATTCCAAATAAGTTTCAATATTGAATGCATTGATGTGCCTGTAGTCTCGAATGTGGTAAGGTGCCAATGGCCTGGAGTGTGATGATTAAGTCTTTGGATCTATCACAGTAATATAGTCCAGAAACATCCTTGTCTGAATTCACTATAATTCCAAATTTATGTTTCTGTCCAAGAATATTATTGTTGAGTACTTTGTATTTCCAGTGAATAATAATTTGAATAAATAATTCCATCCAAATGAAAAATTGAACACAACAATAAGACTGATTTTACTTAAAGATGTTAAGGCAAGAATGAGTTATTTTTCAAGTAAAGAACACTATATAAAAAACTAAGACACAATAATAGAACCAGGATGAGGATCGGAAGTTAATTTCTAGAACATTCTAAGTTGTCAGTAAGATATGGTCTATTACAACAGTTATAATAAAAAGCATGGAAAACATGAGGTACACCAGGTTTTTCCATGAGGTAATACTAGTCTCAAAGATTCAGATTAAGATAAACATATTTACCTCCATTGATAATTATCCTAATATTTAATCTATACTCTCAGAGAAATATTAGCTATGTATTATGTTGTTTAGAAAATCAATGTCCCTTGTCAGGTACACCATGAATTTGATTTTGAACCAAGGTCAGTTACAAAATACATTTATACATAACATAAAATGTAGGAGAAAAAAACCTAACAATCAATACAAGTTAAATATACATATCAATATGTCTTTTTGCAGTGACTGCAGGAGTGGTTTATGTATGTGTTCATGGAGCAAGCAATGTCCTAGCAGGAGACATAGGAGGGACCTCTGACCCCTACTGTGTTGTTTTCTGTAATAGACGTCGAGTAAGTATATTTTGACTAGAAAAGGGGCATAAATAAATTTTAATGGATTGTTTTTGGCCAGATTGTATATCACCTCCAGCTTAAGGACTGAGGATATCTGTCAATCCATGCATCTGGCAACAACACTTATGCCACATTTGCATTTAGCTCCGTTTCTCCAGTACTCTTGCCAACAGAGTCTTGTCACTTGGTGTGTGAATGTGTCCTGAAGAATACTGTATCTTTCCATGTGAAAGAACACAGAGGTCAGCTAGGGACAGATCAGAAGTTTGCAAAATTTTATCAGGAGTTCTGGCTTAAAATGAGGAGGATTTTCATTGACCTGGTTTTCAATATGCAAATAGACAAAAATGACAACTATTGAACAAATTTCTTTTATCTATTTTAAAATATGTACATACAGTGGCCCCCCTTATGAACAGCCCCCCTGACCAGCAGCCACCCATTCTTTACAACCAGAATCCCTTGGCACTGACAAGTTTGTGTTCAAAAGTACCCCTCAAGAAAGGCCACCCCTCTAACATGACCAGTGGTCAACATATTAGTGCACAAATGTAAAATTTACCCCTCACAAGTGGCCACATTTTATTATTAATATGTGTCCAGAACCAATATTTAATTACGGTAAGTAATCCGGTTATCTTTCCTGATGTCTGTTTCCGGATGTCAGGTTTTTGTTACTGAAAGAAATGTTGGCAAAAGTACATGTACCATTAGGGTTATTATTATATCATTAACACTGACATTTGCAGAAAATTGGGTCAGCAATGTTTTGATAGAGCTTTGGGTTTCACACAGAGGATTTTTTTTTAAAATGATGATTACAACCAGACATGATTGTCAAGATCATAACATGGTGAGGTAGAAATGGAGGCAGCAATGTTTTGATAGGCTTTGGGGTTCTTACAGTGGAGATATTTTTTTAAAATTGACGATTACGACTGACATAATTGTCATAATCATAACATGGTCAGATAGGCTAAAGATAGATTTTGTGGATTAACACATACTCACAGAAACAATCAACTTTGAACAAAACAGGGTACCAGACAAAGAGCAAAAAATCACATGATATTACATGTATCACTTTCTTTATAACAAGGTTTTTTGTTTACAAAAGTTTTATTTGCAAAATTAAATTGCAGTACTGTACACTTATGAACATAGGAATAAATCATTACAAAGCTTTAACATGTCATAAACAAAGAAATAATACTTTAGAAGAAAAAGTAAAAGTTATTCGACTTGACGACAATGGGGAGAGTTCACTTGCCGAAAGATTTTATGTTGGGAAGACTCAAATAAACAAGATCGTAAAAGATAAGGAGAATCTTCTGTAACAGTGGGAAAATGGAGTAAATGGAAAGAGAATTATTTTAAATATGAAACAACAAATGTACCAAGATTTAAATAATGTTTTTGAATGTTTTTGTAATGTGCATGCCACCAATATTTCACTCACATTTCACGCCTAAGATTGATTGGAAAACCCTCCTGGCCAGGAGATTCACGTGTATACTTTAATCAAAACTAGGTTATTGTGGCTTTCATTTCATGTTCCATTGACCATTGTTAACCTTTGCATTTAGCTCATTTTCTAAGACACTGTTGCCAGCAGAGTGATACAACTTAGTATGTAGATATGTCAGGAAGAATATCACAATCATTCAGTACTATGTAACTGTGACCTATATTTCATTCTCTTTCGATTTTTTGGACACTATTGCGTGCAGATTAATGTGACATGATACATATATACAGTATTTAGGAGTACTACAGCATATAGGCAAAACAAAGCTTTGCAATCTTGCCATACTGCCATTGAAGGTTTTGTTGTAATTTGAGTGTCACTGGTGTCTGTCTGTGGCTTGAGTTGTATCAGTGAAGCCGCAGGTTCAACTCCAGGTCAGGTAGCATATTTTTTCCCTTAGGACATTTAGCTAGCTCTATGGCATCATTTTTTTATGTGCAGCCTCAAAAGAAGGAAAGGTCTAATGTATTGAATGAATGGATAGATGGGTCATGCAAACCATCTGAAAAACTAAACAAGGTTCAGTGTAGCATAAAATATCAAGAATCTGGCAATGATTTAAGAACCTGAGTTCAACTATCTGTATGGCTACCCATCCAGTAATGGTACAGTCATGAAACTTTACAAGTTCATTTATTTTGAGACTTGCTAGATTAACAAGTAGGTTAGTGGGATTTACAATTCATGCCTATGTTTCTTTTTGCTCTGTCCAAATTGATTTTCAGTTTACAGACTTGCATGTCTTCAGTGAGCTTCATTTTGATTGGGGATTTATTTTGGCTGAATACATATTATTCTTCTGACAATTAAACAATTTACAGTGAATGAGTCAAAGAGTAGCAACCCATAAATCCTGAAAATATTCCAGGTCTTATAGTTTCAGAAGTGAAGGCCATAAAAGCTGTAGATAAGTTTAGCAATGTGTATCTATCAGAAATATTTTTTTTATTTAGTTAGAAATTTATTTTGATAACTGTTTAAACTACAAGTCGTTTTAGATACTTAATGCATTAGTTTAGTTTTAAAAATGTAAGGAATATGATTGTTTGAACACGCAGTTATTTTCTAGGTGCTGACAACACCATATGTTCCAAGAACCAGAAATCCAATATGGGAATCCCATGTGGAATTCTTCGTGGAGAATCTTACTGAGGTACATCTTTAGAGATCTGAAGTAAAAATCGTACTAAAATAATTGATGAAACAAGTTAGAAATTGGATAGTTCATACAATCAGAAAGTTTTTTTTTGGTGAGATGATTAGATCATATTTTAAAATAGAACCCAATTTGTAATTCATCGTCTGCATAGCTCCTTTATTTGCTTATTTAATGAGAATCAAAATTTAAGATATACAGATTTCTTAGATTCTGGAAAAAATATTAGAATATTTTTTTATTTTCAGGATGTTTTCATGGGATAAAAATTCTGATTTTTCTGCCTATTAACAAGATTTGTTGTTTGTTTATTTATTGAATTTTTCACTACTGTGATAAGTAATACAATGAAATCTCTATTTTCCCAAAAAAATTTGTTTACCAGATCCCAGTATCGTTAAACATACCAAGTTGTTAGCTCTACTGGTCATAAACCAGAAGAGTTTCTGGCATGGTCTGTTATCTGTCATCCATCCATAGTACAAATTTGTTATCACTTCTCCTCCTAAACTACTTGGATGATTGCTTTGAAACCTTATACACACATTCATCCCATGATCTAGTTGGTCCTAATGAAAATGGTGCTGTTTGGACATCCATTATGTCTGCCACAGTGGCTAGCTTGATATTCAACATGGGGTTTTCACTGAAATACTTCTTTTGATGTCTAGTTGGGTCTAAGTGAAAGTGGTTCTGATCCAGTGTCCACTATGGCCATCAGGGCAGCCATCTTGAAAATATTATTATCACTACTCCTCCAGAATGGGGTTTTCATTAAAAGACCTCATATTATGTCTAGCTGGTCCTAAATAGAATTGATGCCAATCTGACATCCAATATGGCAACTATAGCAGCCATCTTAACAAAAGTTGTATCACATCTCTACTTGAAGAGAAAGTCATAATATTATGTGGTTTTTGCTAGAAGATTTATTATGGTGTCCAGTTGGTCTTAAATGAAAATTGTGCCATTCTGACACCCATTATGATCATTATGACATGGTGTTTTCACCAAATGACTTCTAGCGATGTCCACTTTGACTTAAGTAAAATTGGTGCCAAGCTGACATTCAATATGCGTAATACAGCAGCTAAGTTAAAAATCTTGTTGCTGAAGAATATCAGAGATGGTTTCAACACTTGACAGTTACAAGGAAGAAATGATCTTATCAGTCCGTTTAAGGGACTCTTGTTTTTTTGTGATTTTAAAATATGTTGCATATTGCCATCAGTGAAGTGACCACTGAATATTGATCAAGAATGAAACATTACAATGATTAAGAGACTTGTTATACCTTTGAGACAAATATGAGGCTTTCTTCAAGTACTGGCAAACTAATAAAAATGGCAAACTTACACAGACTTTGTGTTACACAAGGGCACTCTTGAATATGTGGCTGGAGTGATATTTCATCTTTGATATGTAGTACCTGATGTAATGACTATCTTAAATGTAAACTGCATCTCAAATCTTTTATCATTACCATTTTTATGCTTGCACATGAATGTACTCAGATTGTTGTGGGAATCTCTTTTAGGCAGACCTTACATTTTATGTATTTGACTGGGATGGCACCAACATCATAAATGATGATTTCCTGGGATACACAACCTTCTCACTTTCAGAGGTAAATATCATCCTTTTGAAATTAATTTCATATCTTGTTCTTGCATTAGTCATCTAGATCCAAGGTAACAGGGTAAAATATAGACTGGTTAAATACATTTTCATATATTTATAACAGAGTGAGTTTTCTAACCAATGTGGCAGAAATCTTGTGGATTTTTTTCCTTGCTTTTATTATTTTAGTCTTGTTGTGCTGGGTTTGTCTGCATATTAATCTGTGATGATATCATCAGAGATGTTACCTGGCCATGGGATCATGGGATTCTCACAGAAATGATCTTGAGTCATGCTACTTTTTAAACTCAGTTGAGGACAGATCACACAAATTATCTGTGATTCCCTCAATTTGTTGTAATGAATGCACCATTTTATTTAAAACAAATATTTATCAATCATTGTGTTTATATCCTCTTGTCCATGACACTATATTGATTAGACACACATGTTTGCATGCAAAGACATACACGATTTAGAACAGTGTCACAATATTTATGCATAACCTATCAAGAGGTTCTGATGGCTTGTCTCTTAGAGAGGTATAGCAAATTGATCAATTGATCTGCCATGAAGGAAATTTAAAGTTTGAAAGGCTGATAATGATATTGAACCAAAAAAGTGATTGCTTAAGGGGAGTTCATCAGATCATCTGCTCAGGATGACACACAGGAAGATGTTGTTGTTGTTGTTGTTGTTGTTGTGGGGCTTAACGCCATTTTCAGCACAAGATAGGCTATGCATGGCGGCCAGTAGTAATGGTGGAGGAAGAAACCGGGGAAATCCCCGGAAAGAACCACCGACCCACGAGAAGCTACTGGCAAGCTTTCTCACATATCCACATTCGCCGAATCTTAGACTCGAACCCACACAGACAGAGGTGAGATGGCAGTGATCCGTAACGGAGAGCGCTTTAGACCACTCGGCCACTCGGGGCCCCCACACAGGAAGATGATAGTAAGCAGTGATGTAGAACCTTGCTAGCACCTCAGCATCTTGGCACATGGCAGGGAACTGGTGACTGAAGAAAATGTTCCACTTCTAGCAGTATCACTGCATCATATGGTGAGATGCACTGTGATGATGTCATGTTCAATGTGGTTTTATTGTTTGCAGTTAAAGCAAGATAGTGATGATGTGGAATATACATAGAATAATGATTGTTATCTTTTATCTCACCTGCATGTGGATTGTGAGATGTAGGTGTCATTGTTTGGCTGTCTCTGGTGGCAGTGATGGTATCATCGACAACTTATATGCTAGAGTTGGATTCATATAGGTTACATTATTGCACATGCCCCATGTGCGGTTCAGATGGAGATGCATCATTGTACACATCACAAGAAGGATACATTGTGCAGGTCTCAGGTTAGACATGTGGAATCATGTTGAATCATCAGTGTACATGGCACATATGAGACAGGAAATACATCATTACACATTGCACAGATATGACATGGGGATATTTCATTGCATCTGTAACAGACGAGACACAGTGGGATACATCATTGCACATGTCATTTGTGAGATACTGATTTTTTTTATAATCCTTAAATCTTTGGTTTTTTTGACAGAAGGTATATGTGTTGTACTTGTATCATGATAATTTATCAATTTTGTGTCAGTGAGTAGAGTATTAGCTTCATTTTGGGACTTTTGTTGATACATATGACAACTGGTATTATTTTCATACAGTATAGCAAATGATGTATAGGTTAACATTATGGTCCAAATTAACACACACACAGACTCTATTCATATTCTTGCTTATTCAGACACTGGATGGCATGTACTTGTTTTTCAGACACTAGATGGCATACACTTGCTTATACAGACACTGTATAGCATATTCTTATTTATTCAGACACAAGACTGCATGCACTTGCTTATTCAGACACTAGATGGCATACATTTGCTTATTCAGACACTAGATGGCATACATTTGCTTATTCACACACTAGATGACATGGCATACACTTATTCAGACTGGATGGCACTGCATATAAGTGCTTATTAAGACACTGGATGGCATGGCATAAACTTTGCTTATTCAAACACTAGATTGCATGGCATACACTTGTTTATTCAGACAGTAGATGGCATGGCATACACTTGTTTATTCAGACACTGTTTGGCATGGCATACACTTATTCAGACACTGTTTGGCATGGCATACACTTGTTTATTCAGACACTGGATGACATACACTTGCCTTGTACTTAATTAAGGATGTTTTCCTTTGGCTGGTCCAAACAGAAGAAATATCACAGGTGAGTAATATGATGACCCTGAACTCCTGACTTCAAGTGAACTGATTGATTTTAAGTTCCTAGATATGCCAAAGTACCATTATCTTTTTATGCACATGGATTATGGACTCAGAACAAAGGACAAAGGATACACACATAGAAGCAGTTTCATAACTTGAAGGAAAAAGATAGTCCTGGTAGCATCAAGATTTCAGTATCACAAATAAGCCAATGAGAAGAAAAAAATTAAGATAGTTGAAAGAAAGACAGGGATTCTGGCATGACAGTAGATTATACTTAAGGGAATACAGTATACATATTCTTGAATTACATGTAATACCTCTCTGTTCCAGGACAGATTCCTCCTGGACAATGTTCTTCAAACAATTTTATACTTGGACCAGTGCTCAAAGAAAAATTTTTTTAGACACAGGCCCAGTGCTGGTGACTAAAAACAAAATCATAAGCCCAGACTTAAATCCCACCAGCCCAGACTCCAATTTCCATATACCCAAAATTACCCTTTTTTAATATTATTTGTAACAAAATGTGATTGCTACACTTAAATTACATAAAGAAAAAAAAAATGATATTGATTTGACTTGAGTCTTTATTTAGATCTCAAGAAAATTTCACATAAACAATCCTTTCCTTCAGGCCCTGAGGTCAACCATTGTCTAATTGCTCTAACAATGCCCTTCTTACTCAGTAGATCAGCAGTGTTTGTGTTCATTAGCATCTGAAGCATGCCTTCATTTATAAGTTTCTGTTTATATTTTTGTTGTTTGTAGGTGCTGCTTAATATGTTTAACCAGTGTTTCATAACATTAGTGTAACCATGAGCAAGGGAAAGCTGAATTATTTTTCATAAAACTTTAACTTGAAATGCTTGAATAATGCAGTAGTAATTAAACAAGACCTATTCAAGTAGTTTTGCCAAAATCATTTTAGTTGGGCCTTCCTTTTTATCTCAACTCTGCCAAAGGATGGTCAATTTTTAATCAATCACTCAGAAGCCAACATGACCTCATTTGGTCCCTTTATTACTTACAGTACTTCTAAAAACATCTGGCATTTTGCCTAAACTCTCCAGATTACAGTGATAAAGTAGTCAGTTAGCAGCATGTGTATACATGCTAACCTCAGTCACATTATATGGCCACACATGATTGCAATGGTTGCAACAATTACTGGAACAGTTACAGTACCCACTAGACTGGTTCTGGCTGGTTTCTGGCATATAAATATCCCAAACCGTATTTTAGAATCACATGTATGTTAAAGCCATATGAGCACTAGTTATAATAACCCAGGCAGTTGGTTCCCCATTTGTAAATGACCTCATTCTCTTTGAACACAAATTTTTCAGATTTCGATAGAAGTATAATAAGTAGATGATCTTCATAAAGGTAAGGGCATACATGGGGATAAATATTAATAATTTACTAGTCTTTCAGTATAAAAATAAATTTCAGCATTAAATCAGTACATCAAAGTTTTCTCAGCATATTTTTTTTCACAAGACTGCCAGGCATGTCACATAGAATACAGGAGGGGTCTGATCTGAAATTAGAGGGGACCCAGGGGTAGGGCTATTGGATGTTTTGAGCACTGACTTGGACCATTCTCTTCATTGCAAGAGGGGCTTGCACTTGGGTTCAGTGTTTTGTGCTTACAGCATGCAATTCATGATGAACATAATACTGTTGCTGCGCATGTTGCTTACCTTTAGCAAATGTCACTGAAGGCAAGACTTAGCAATGATAACTTCTGCCCCTCTGTCATTTCCAGTCTGTACATCCAGCTGGCATTAATTTTCTGCCAGATTCTGAGGGGTAGAATCTCTTATTTGCATCAGTGGATCACCATACCTTTCCCACAATTCCACGAGGAAGGCAAAATAGGTTTGTGAAAGTCTTTGGAGATAATTGTGTATGGCAGTGGGATATCAACTGCCAGATTTTTTAATCTGACTCATTTTCGTATTTCATGGCAGGGATCTGGTGACTGAAGAAAATGTTCCACTTCTCCCTCCCCAACCTATCCATTATTTCCTTACACACTGCAGCTAGATGCAGAGGACCCTACTTTCATAAGAAAGTTTGTAGCATTATCACTGCATCATATGGTGAGATGAACTGTGATGATATCATGTTCAGTGTGGTTTTAGTGTTTGCAATTAAAGCAAGATAGCGATGTTGTGGAATATACATAGAATAATTATTGTTTTCTTTTACCTCACCTGCTTGTGGATGATGAGATGTAGGTGTCCTTGTTTGACTGTCTCTGGTGGCAGTGATACTGTCATCGACAACTTATATGCTAGAGTTGGATTCATATAGGTTACATTATTGCACATGCCCCATGTGAGGTTCAGCTGAAGATGCATCATTGTACACATCACAAGAAGGATACATTGCGCAGGTCTCAGGTTAGACATGGGGAATCATCAGTGTACATAGCACGTATGAGACAGGAAATACATCATTACACATTGCACAGATATGACATGGGGATATTTCATTGCATCTGTAACAAATGAGACACAATGGGAAACATTATTGCACTTGTCATATGTGAGATACTGATAAAATTTGTAGAATCCTTAAATCTTTGATTTTTGCTTTTTCTTACACTAGATGGCATGACATACACTTGCTTTTACAGACACTTATGATTGCATATTCTTGCTTATACAGACACTGGATGGCATACACTTGCTTATTCAGACACTGGATGACTTACACTTGCCTTGTAAAAAAATAAGGATGTTTTCCTTTGGCTGATCCAAACAGAAGAAATATCACAGGTGTGTAATATGATGACCCTGAACTCCTGACTTCAAGTGAACTGAAAGATTTTTTAAGTTCCTAGATATGCCAAAGTACCATTATCTTTTTATACACATGGGTTATAGACTCACAATGGAGGACAGTGGACACGCAGATAGAAGCAGTTTCATAACTTGAAGGAAGCAGATAGCCCAGGTAGCATCAAGATTTCAGTATCACACATAAACCAATGAGAAGAAAAGAATTAAGATAGTTGAAAGAAAGACAGGGATTCTGGCATGACAGTAGATTTATACTTAAGGGAATACAGTATACATATTCTTGAATTACATGTAATACTTCTCTGTTCCAGGACAGATTCCTCCTGGACAATGTTCTTCAAACAACTTTATACTTGGACCAGTCATCAAAGAAAAAATTTTTTAGACACAGGCCCAGTGCTGGTGACTAAAAAAAAGTCACAAGTCTGGACTTAAATTCTGCAAACCCAGACTCCAATTTCCATATGCCCAAAATTACCCTTTTGTAATATTATTTTTGTCACAAAACATTGTGATTACTACACTTCAGATATGAAATGATAAAAAACAAAATCATAAATTCAGTTGAGTCTTTATTTGGCCTCAAAAAATTTCACATAAACAATGCTTTCCTTCAGGTCCTGAGGTCAGCCATTGTCTGTTTGCTCTTACAGTATTTATGTTCATTAGATCTGTAGCATGTCTTGATAATTTACTAGTCTTTCAGCATGATCTATTTTGAAAATAAATTTCAGCATTACATCAGCGCATCAAAGTTTTCACTGCAAATTAGATTTTTTTCTTTTACAAGCCTGTGGGGCATATCACATAGAATACAGGAGGGCCCAATCTGAAATTACAGGGGCCCCGGGCGTCAGGCTATCAGATGTTTTGAGCACTGACTTGGACCATTCTCTTCATTGCAAGATGGGCTTGCACTTGGGTTCAGTGTTTTGTGCTTACAGAATGCAGTTCATAATGAACATAATACAATTGCTGCACATGTTGCTTACCTTTAGCGAATGTCACCAAAGGCAAGACATAGCAGTGATAACTTCTACCCCTCTCTCAGCTGCCAGTCTGTATATCTGTCCAGCTGCCATTGATTTTCAGTCAGATTTGTTTTTGAGTGGTAGTATCTCTTGTTTGCATCAGTGGATCACCATCATACTTCTCCCACAATTCCATGAGGAAGGCATAATTGGTTTGTGAAAGTCTCTGGAGATAATTGTGTATGGCAGTGGGATATCAACTGCCAGATTTTCGGATCTGACTGAATTTCTTGTTTCCATGGAAAACTTGGCATCAGACATTGCACAGAACAGAGTATATTACTATAGATGTATGAGTCATAGGTGAATATCATAGTAGTAATATTTGGGACATCACCTAATCTGTGTTTCTGTTGACAGGTTGTCATCAGATTTTTCACAAAAGTTCACAAGTGCACAGAGAGTAACCTTGTAGCTGATAGACTTAAAGGTCATGGGTTAAGTTCACAGTCCTATATTTTTAGCTTTTGTTTTCATAAATTGTTAGAATTTTTAGGAAGTTGTATCATCCATTTCAATATCCTCATTTTTGTGCATATAGTTTTTCAAATTAGAGCTTCATTCCATCAAATTTACATGTTAACACTATTTTGCAGCACAATCCTATAGCAGTTCATGTCCCACTGACCCTTGGTTATAACAAACATACCAATGGCAACATGCAGAATTCCACCTATGGGAACATTACAGTGTCAGTGGTATTCAGGCCAGTCACTTCAGTTGCCAAATCAGGTATGCCTTTCAAACTGTACACTATATCTATCTGTTTGTATGTATGTCTGACCTATTTTAATCGATTCAAACTTTGCTCATTGTGTGCATCTGGGAACTTGGAATCCATTTAAAATCAAGGACCCAAAGTATTGATAGTGCATGTAATAATCTTTTTAGCATACATATAGCTGAAGACAATGTAAACTTATGCTATGGTACTACATCTGTCATGTGTCATCATTTGTCTTTCAACAAAAGTTTTTTTATGACTTCTCTAAAATAGCTGAACAGAGCAGCACACAACTTTTACAGACCATGAAGACTGCAGTTGATATTAATATTCATATCATGGTCATCATATTAACATTGGTAGTGCAGGGTTATTTTTATAGGACCATAACAGCAGTGCTAATTTGTGTCTGATTATCCCTCTGTGTATGCTGAGGTATTTTAGAACAACACAAACTATTAAAGCCTGATCTAATAACTTCATTAAGACTTACATTTATGGTCAGATTCTGGTGAAATTTACATTGTGATGCCAGTATGGATGCAGATATGCCAATATGAAAAAAGCATACAATAATGATGTGTGTTCATGGTTACTGTAGCAAGCAAAAAAGGATATAGGGTGAACATATATTAAATCAAATATACTTTAATACTTTTCTATAGTGAAATCGTTGTCTACTTATCACTTGTAACCTCAGTTTATTAAAGTTTTTCATCTGAAAATGTCCATACATTTTAATATCTTTTTTATTTGTTGCAATATTTCTCACTTGTTCAGCTCTTTTAAGGAATTGTCTACTAATGAACTATGACTATTAAATTAGTTATAGTTTAATGATAAAGAACCAATACTACTTGTATAGAAATGAAAAAAAATTCTGGAATTTATATTGGTAACTGTGGTAATGAAAGAAAAAGAGGTGGAATGGATTAGAAAGATATGATTAGCAAAATCTTTTATCCAAATAAAAACAGTATTTATTCTTCAAAGAATAAAAATGTAATCATCCTGTTTTCATTTGACCCTGGAGGTAAAATACTATTTATTATACATGCAGAACAATGATATTGATTATGTCTATGAAGAGAATACTGTTTCTGCAGTGAAGTCAAATTAAGCTGGCAGAACAGAAAACTAATTTAATTTTCTCATTTGAAATTTGTTTAATGGATGATGTCTGTTACATGTAGGCTCATACAAAAGTAACAAAAGAAAAGAGTGAAGCCAACAAGCTTTATACGTTTTAACAAAATAATTTATTTCCCTAGAAAACAATGTAAAAATGGGAAATAGGACTTACGGTTTGTGAATATAATCCAAAATTTAATCCTAGGATTGAAGAATATAAGTCCTATCACTAAACAGTTCTAATTGAATCCAGGTTCGAATCTTGATGAAATTCCAATATGGAGGCGATGACGTCAGATGAGGTCATTGTACTGTTGGCAACAGATCCTCGATTGAATCACAGTTTATAATGTTTCCGTTTAGAATTCCAGAATAAATTTCCACTGAATATCTTTCTTCCAGAACTTTTATAAATATGAAGCACTTGTGTAGTTTTCTAGAGAATGAATTATTAAATTCCAAAAAAATAGATGAACTTCAAAACAATCTGACATCAACAATAGAAACACCTTGTACCCTCAAGGTGTAAAGATACGACTCAATAGATCTAATAGAAAATGGCTGTTTTAAGCCTTGATTTTAGATCACATGGTGGCTCATGTGATGGCTATGTGATTTCTAACTTGAACAGCGCAATAAAAAAAATGATAATTTGCACGCATGCCTTAAAAGACTTAACGAATCTTACTATAAGATTCAATAAAAAAAGTTGTTTACAAATTAGAGCTATCACGCAAGCAGATCATGACCTTGGTAATAGCCAATCATTTTTACTTGATGTTTACAAGATCTATGAACCAAGGTGAGCTAAAAATAGTGCTGAAGTAACTGTTAATATCGAATCGGGTCAAGCCAATTTTCCGAAAAGAGACTCAATTCCAATGAAAATTATCATTACAATAAAATGTAATGAAACAAAATTAAAATATAAAAGAATTTTAAAACTAACACACAAACAATTTAATTACACATATTTGTAACAATGTCTCACATTTTGTTGTAAACTGAGTATTATGATTCTATGTTCTTAAACTAAGTAATAGAAAAGAATAAAACCCAACAAGTTTTGTAAAATTTGACAAATAATTTTTCCTTGAATACAAAGTGAGAATGCAAAAAGAACTTATGGTATTTTGAATTAAATCCCAAATAGTCCTAGAATTTCTAACACAAGCCCTAATTAATAAAGTTCTAAATAAACTTTTAGTGGTATTTCAAAATAAAATCCAACACCGAATGTGTTGATATGCCTGTAGTCTTGAATGTACTGATGTATTAATGGCGTGAAGTGTAATGATGTGCCAACAGTCTTTTAATGAATCACAATAATATGATCCAGTGTTTGAATTCACTATAATTCCAAGTTAATGCCTCAGTGCAAGAATATTATTGAGCACTTCGTAATTCCAGAGAATAATATTTTGGAATAAATAATTATAGCCCAAATCAAATACAGAATAGAACAAATTATTCTGTTTCAGGATCTTACAGCATGAAAAAATAATTTTTTTCCAGTAAACAATATTATATAAAAAACTAAGACACAAAGGAATAACCTGGATGGGGACCAAAAGTTCGTTTCTAGAACAATCTAAGTTGTAATTAGAAGGTCTGTTACTAAAATTATACTAAAGAACATGATAAACATAATGTTCTTAACTCTGCTAAGATAATAGTCTTAATACTTAACCTACACTCACAGAAAAATATAAACTATGTATTAGTTGTTTACAGACTAAAAAAAATCTATGACTCTGGTAATGTAGAAAGTGAACTTGATTTTGGACAAGATCAGCTACAAAATACAATTTTACATAACCCACAGCATATAATGAATTTAAAAAACCAACAAAGAATGCAAATTGAATATACTTAACAACATATATATATATATGTAATTTCAACTGCTTGTAATTATCATTTAGACAAATACATGTAATTGTACATGTGACACATGCAATGGCTGACACCAGACCCACCTGCAGTTACACCATAAACTGCAGTCTTTTTTATCATCACATGCTGAATTGAAGTAAAATTCAACTTTCTTTTTAGCACATGAAAATGTTTTAAAAAGTGAGGTTTTAATAGCTCTACTGGTCTTGTCTGTCATCTGTCAGCCATCCACATGCTAGCACAAGTTTGTTATTGCTACTTCTCATAACATAGTTGGAGGACTGTCATAAAACTTTACTCACATATTCATCCTGTGGTCCTGTTGGTCATAAATAAAAAAGATGCCACTCAGACATCCAATATGACCACAACAGTGGCCATCTGACATCTTATTATTGCTACTTCTCCTAAATGATGACCGCTTTGGTGGCCTAACTGGTTAAAGTGTCCACCTCAGTTTTAGGAGGTCACAGGTTTGAACTCCAGCTGAGTTATACCAGAGACTTCTAAAAATGGTACTACCAGCTGCCTTGCTTGACACTCAGTTTAAGAGGTTAGTGTTTTAGGATTGGTCAGCATGGTGTTACGATAATGTCACTAGGTGAGACATGATGCTACATGTCTGCAGAATGATGCCCTGGTGCTAGATGTCACTACAAACTGCAACACTGCAACATCGTAGCAATATGACTTAAATTGTTAAAGCTACATTAAAAATCTAAATCACACACACACACACACACACAATGGCTGGTTGTAGGAAAATTATGCTTCAACCAGAAAACTTATTGTGATTTCTTGTTGGTCCTAAATGGAAATGGTGCAGATCTGATGTCCAATAGGGCACCATGGCAGCAGTCTTGAAATCTAATTGTTACTCCTACAAAACAGAAAGGCATATGTTTTGTTGGACCTAAAATAAATGGTGTTGATCTGATATCCAGAAATGCTCACCATGATGAACTTATTGCTACTCTTAAATGGAAAGTCATTTTGACATGAGGTTTTCATCAGAAGACTTTTTATTGTGTCTTATTGGTCTTGAATGAAAATAATGCAAAATTGACCCACAGTTTGGCCACCATGATGGCTATCTTGAAAATATTGTTTTCTATACTCATCCCAAATGGATGGCTATATCAACATGGGGTTTTTATCAGTAGACTTCTTATGATACCTAGATGGTCGTGAGTGAAAATGGACATCAGTCTTTTCAAGGACTTTCATCTGTAAGAGTTATTGCCCTTTTTGATTTGGAGCTGGAGGAACTAGTTTAAGAATTGTTTTCAGTGGAGAGCTATTTACATCATCATTATTGAGGCGTTGCTCATTCTGCTTATATCAGTGAAAAGGCATATACCTAGTTCTCTTGGAGTGTTTTATTACAGCAGACCTGGATCTGTTCTGTTTGCAGTTGTATGCTTACTATATATGAAGAAATAAGTTTAAGTAAATTATTTTGCTGTTTAAGAAGTAAATTGCCTTTTTATAAAGTGAGGTTTTACTGATAATTTATTCTCTTTTTTTGTGACAGAGAGGTTTCGACCCACCAGTTCAGAGCTTTGTTCAGCTGAGGTGCTGTACATGGAAGATTTGACCTCCCCAGGTTTTAAGGTAAATAAATCCAGAGTGTATCCAGATTATTCATCTTATTTTGACATGCCTCCGCTTTCTTTGTTTTCTAAAAAAATTTTGAGTGCCTAGTTTTTAACATATATATTAACCACTTTAAATATCTACATATTTTACTTTGACAATAAAATTTTTCACTGTTGTCTCCAATTTTTCTTGCATTTTTATGTATAAGTAGTGAAGGTATGTTAATATTTAACATTTCTAACCTATTGTTATGTGAAAATATTGTAAATTTATGATGAGAATTTATATGTTTGAAAGAATAAAATAGCGAAATATTAATGAATTTCATGTATTGTTAAAGTATGAAAAAGCAAAGGGTACGACAAATTAGACAATATGGTGTACAAATAGTTCTCCAAGTGCATACAGAAAGTATGCAGTTTTCTTGGCAATGATAGTTCTCTCATTGCTTATGATGATATGTAGTAGTCTTGGTGGTGATAGTTTACTCAGTGCATGTGGTGATATGCAGTGGTCTTGGTGATGATAGTTTATGCAATGCAAATGGTGGCATGCAGTGGTCTTGATGGTGATAATCCCCTTAGTATATGTGATGTTATGCAGCCATCTTGGTGGTGATGAACAGTTCCATCAGTACATATAGTGGTATGCATAGTCTTGGTGATGGAGGAAAACAAAGTATGTAGAAGAAACCACAAACCACAGATGAATGTATTGGGGCTGAAAATGGTTACTGAACATTTGAATCAGAATTCATTTTCATGAATATTTGAGTAGAAAATTAGTATTAGAATATTTGTTTCTTTACTATTAAATAGCCAGACTCAAGTGTTGACCATGCTGACCACAGTCACTCCTTTCTGCCAGCAACAAACCAGACTCAGCAGTTGACCATGCCGACCAGTCACTCCTTTCTGTCAGTAACAAACCAGACTCAGCAGTTGACTATGCTGACTACATGCACTTCTGTCAGTATCAAGCCAGACTCAGTAGTTGGCTGTGGTGACCAAAGGCATTTGTTTCTGTCAGTAACAAATCAGGTTCAATATTTTGCTGTGCTGACCACAAGCACTTGTTTCTGTCAATAACAAATCAGACTCAATAGTTGACTGTGCTGACCACAGGCACTCCTTTCTATCAGTAAAAAGGGGAAAACTATCAATAATGCCCAGTCCACTTCTCCCCCTCAGCACAAGGTAACTAAATCATGCAATTGAAGATTTGACTCCTCACTGATTTAGTGCTAAGTTTCTTACATTATCAGCATGTAGTCACACCTAAATGTTATCGAAGTAAAGGAGATATTTGAAACTTTTTCCTCGTGTACAATTTAAGTACTTTACTGATCATTTAGATCACATTTATGCAAAGTTTCTCCAGTGCTTCATGTCTTGGCTACTTAGATCCAGTGTTAATGGTGTACACTTCTGGTATGTCATACAGTGAATATGTTTCTTTCAGGTCTGGTGATTACTGTTGAGTGAATATGCTTCTTTAAAGTCTCATGATTACTGTTTACCCTGTACTGGAACTAATATGAACCATTACAATCAATCAGAACTGAAATTGGCCAATTCACTGCATAACATAAAGAACATGGTGTAGAACAGGGATCATATCAGTGGCAACAAATCCTTTTGTTAAAGTAACTGGATTAAATGCTTATAATCCTGTAATTCAGTGTGAATGGGATGTTTTGCATGTCAAAATAAGAAATAAGCTAGTAATCAATTGTGTTTATGAATTGTCTTACATTTTTCACACTCTGGTCAACTTATATAAAAAGTTGATTTGGGTGATTTTCAATGTGAAAAAGCTTACTACCTGTAAAATTGATGTATTAGATGATACCCACATTTAACTCAAGAAGTTATGGAGAGTTAGTGACATGTTGTTTCCTATAATCCAAAACAAAATGTACCCAAGACCCCATAAATGTCATTTGGATTTAGCTGACCAAGTTTACAGTGCTTTCAATACAGCACAGCTGGGGGCGGGGTAGGGATTGTCAATAAATACCAAGGTAGACAAAAAAAGGAAGAGTGGAAAATAAATAATTATAATCCTTGTCATGTTTTGTTTGTTGTCAATTACTAAAACTTAAATTTCAGAGAAGCATTAGTAGTATGGTAATGGAGAATCATATTTTAATAATTTCCACTATTAAATTATTTTAGAAAATGACATAGTATTGCCAGATCAATTTTTTTCACAGTTTCCACATGGAATATATATTTTCGTAATTTTTTGTAAAAATGCAGTGGAGTAAAAAATGGATACATAACTTGCAATCACCATATGGCTGGTAAAGTGCATAGGTGGGAAAGAGTGATAAGAACTCTCCATCACCATTTTGCTGACATTGTGATGATACAGCAGTTGCAATTTCTAATAACAGCTAGGCATGAACTTCAAAGAAAGTAACTTTTGTACTGCAACTTTACAGACATGATGAACAGTTTACTTTTTGTCCTGTGCAAGAACCATTGATCAAGGAGTTTTGTTAGTGCAGACTAACAGGAGTGATTTTGTCTAAACCCAGATTGGGATGGTTGAATTAAATGGTACTTGGACTGGTAACCATGGAGATGTTTGGAAACCTGTCTTTCAAATAGGTTAGATATGATTAGCAGATTGGTCTATAATTATCTGAATTGGATTTTTAACCCATTTTATAAACAGCTTTAAATTTGGCTACCTTCATTTATGATAAGAAGATTCTTTTTATAATGCTTTGATTTATTATGTAGGTAAGAGATGGAGCAATAATATCAACACATTTTTTCAAGATGAATGGACCTATTTGGTCCAATCCATCAGATTTCTTGAATTAAACTGACACTTTCTTATAACTTAATGTTTAATGTTTCACTTACTACATCTGCACATGACATAAATGGAATAGTGAATTGAACCTTTTCAGAAATATTTGACTTGATAAAATATTATTTACATTATTATCTGAAATATTGGAATTCACATTTGTTACATTAATGAAGTGCTCATTAAATGTGTTAACAATATCACGCATATCATCAGTTATTGTCACATCAATTTTTAGTTGATTTGGGATCTTATAGGTTTCTGTTTGGAGTGAAATCATTCAGAATTTTCAACATTTCATTTGGACTTTCTGCATTTCATCATCCTGTTCCAGAAGACATTAGAGGATAGGTGTTGTAAGTCTGCTTTAGGCAAGAGGCTTACAGTCAGTGTACAGTACTGATGTAAAACACCTGAGTCATATTGAATCATATCAGAACTACAGCTTTTTCACCCATTACTTGCATAATTAATAAATTAATTAACAGTATTTGTTAACTTTTTCATAGTGAAACACGGTAATAATTAAAACAAGCAATGGTATCTATTTCAGAGAAAATATTAATTTGTTTTGTAACATTGTTGTATATGTAATCCCTATGCACTTATCTTTTTATCATCTGCCAGTCATCAACCAACCATTATTCCATCACTGCACAGTCAGATGAGGTAAATTTTGTCATTTTCAACCTTGCTTCAGCTTTTCCATTCCTCTTTGCTGCAACTCCTTCATTACTAGCATGTGTCAATGTTACCTTATATATCATTCGCAACTTTGAATGTATGCTGATACCTGCAATTGGAACCACCTCTGCTATTTATGAAACAAAGACTGACCAAGAAGTTACAATGCATCAAACTTTTTTTTCATTTGCAACTTCTCTGTCAATTCTACAGTCAGTCCAATAATAGAAATAGGCAATGTGATCTGAATCGGTTATGGTTTCTTTTTGCGAAGAACTTTTTGGCAAAGAAAATGTTACGTTTTTATGTTAATTTATGTGCTGACTTAAATCTGAGGCAAATAGCCCAGGTGGACTGAATGTCATGTATTTATGTTTAATATTCTATCCAATTTATTATAAGGTTATGCTTTATGTGTACCATATATACATAATCACCACTTATCCAGTTGCAGAAATAGGGATTTTTTTATGCTGAATTAGAATGGAGACAGGGTGCAACACTTTGAGGGATACAAACTAGAACTATAGAAATGTTTCAGCTGTCATTAGGTAATTTCTGTACGCTTTTATATCCTTGTCACAGGCAGGGATATATTTGTGGTAATGGTCTGCACCATTTTGATAATCATTCAAGCAGCTGGTCTACCAGGTTTTAGTGGATACACAGTAACCATGACAGATGTTTAGGTCATAACCTGAAGATGCACATATTGAGAAATCACTTTGCTCCTGACATATTTGTTAGAGTTCTTGCACTTTTTGTTTTGTCACTTAGATGGTGTACTGCAGTTTCATATTTTGTATAGAGTTAAGATTTTTAAAGAAAAGGTGTGTCCCCGATGATCCTCACTGGTTTTACTGGCTATTTAAAAAGACCTTTTATATCTTAGGTATAATTCAAAGAACTTTTAATTCCCTTTATTTTGATGTATGATTGATGCGTGTAATTTGGGTTATAGAGTATACAGACTGGCCTTACATCAAATGTGCACCTTTCCAAAAACTGCTAGTTCCACTTTGTTATTTCACTTCCTGGACTTCTGAGCTAATTGTAAAGAAAATAGAGCTGACAACAATTTTTACATTTTACATATTTGGTAATTTATTCACTGCAATTTCAGAAACTGGTATTGTCTAGTCTGGCAAAAGTCATTTTCCCTATTTTAATAACTGCTAAAGATGGTGCACTTTACACTAATTCAGACTGATTTTTGAGCACAAGGGAGCAGTCATTTTAGTTAGCTGTGTACTTTGATCATGTAAAATTTTGACATGTACAGTACCCAAAGAAATTTCATCCACAGTATATGAAGGTAACATAGAAGTATACCAACATTCTCTCAGTGGTCAATGTTGCAAATGTAAACAACTTACCATACACCCTGCCACTCTCTCAGAAGATCATAATATCTGTAGAATGCCTGCATAAAGAATACAGGTATTATTATTACATGATCTAATTTTGGTTGTATGGCTGAAACATTTAAGTTGCAAGCATCAAAACAGTCCTTTTGAATAATTTTCTTGTATTTGACCCTACAGAACAGTATTTGTTAGTGTCAGAGTCCCACACAAATCCGCATAATTTTGTTAACATAGCAACCAATCTTATACTGAAAGACATTAACATGAAACTTGCCACAATTATTCCTGAGATGTCACCAATAAATTTTACAGTTTGAAAAGGGATGGAACAGATGAGGTTCATGGAGGTCATAGGTCAAAGTTTAAAATGTTTATTTATTGTTCTAACATTAGAATATGGAAGAAAGCGATTTTGCTTTGTAATCATTTATTTCTTAATTTCATTACAAAGGAATGAAAAGATACATTTTTACTATATATTTCTTTCACTTGAATGCAACAGGTTTAGAATTAAGTTGACTTCACTTCTGTGATCTAAGACTTCTAATTTTCCATAATTGAGGTCATTACACATGCAATACTGGCTAAAGGCATAATGTTTAAGCAAGAGCAAAATAAGCATAATTAGCATATTTTCATGCTTAACACCAATGTTAGTGTACCATTTTATTCAGAATATCATGCATGATGATATGAAAATATGAAAACTATTTGCACAAATTGTTGGATTTGTTTTAAGATGGCACTCTGTAGTTATATATTTGCACAGGATCAGATGCTTAAAGAAAAAGAACATCCCCAGTTTTCCTCACTGGTTATACTGGCTATTTAAAAAAGACTTGTAGATCATAAGTATTCTTCAAAGAACTTTTCGATTTATTTTGATGTGTGATTGATGTGTAATATGGGTTTTAGAGTATACATCTTGGCCTTACTTCAAATGTCATTTTACTTCCTGAACTGTAGAGTTAAATTGTAAAAAAAACAGAGTCAAGAGGTAAATTGTAAAAAAAACCAGAGCCAACAACATTTACCTTTTATGTATTTGAAATTCGTTCACTGCTCTTTAAGAAACTGGTACTGTCTAGTCTGACGAAAGTTATTTTCCTGATTTTAATAACTGCCAAAATAAAAGATGGTGTACGTTAGACTAATTCAAGCTGATTTTTTGAGCATAAGGAAGCAGCAGTCATTTTAATTAGCTTTATGCTTAGATCATGTAGAATTTCCACACATACAATATAAACAAATTTCAGCAACAGTACATGAAGGTAACATAGGGGTATACTAACGTTCTCTCCATGGTGCATGCAGGGTCTGCCTATGGCCGATTGGACTGACTTTGCCCAATCAGGCCCCGGTCTCACAGGGGCCATGCACATTAGTAATGTTTAAAAATATATCTATAGAGAGAAAGTAATTTTAAAGGAATGGAAGAAAATTTAAAGTTCAATATCATATAAAACTTGTTTAAAAGTTTATTTCCAAATGCTCACAGGGTTCCATGAGTAAATCCAGGGAGCCCCACCAAAATGATCCAAATTGGGCCCCACATTTGCTAAGGCTGGTGCTGGGTGCATGTTGCAAATATTAACAACTTCGCCTTACACCTGCAACTCATAAGTTCATATTATCTGTAATGCAGTGAATGAAATAACCTTAATTGCACAACTAGTCCTGCATTTTTAAATGGATTTCCTTGAAGTTTGGTAAATAATAGGTCATCACTGGAATATGGACATGTGGACCGATCACTTGTTCCTGCAAGTTTTATTAAAGTTACTGCCCATTTTATCTTCTAGTTTATTGTAGTTTATGACAGTCTTGTTAGTGCCACTAGTCCTGCAATTGTTTGCTCATCTGTGACCATTAGAATTTATGGAATGGCCTGTAATCCACAGTACATTTTCTCCAGCATCCATCATCCATCCATAGTTTGTTATCACTTCTCTTCCTAAACTACTTGGAGGACTGAATAAAACTTTACATACATTCACCCCAAGGTCTCGTTGGTCCTAAATGAATGGTGCTCCTTAGAGATGCAATATGGCTGCCACAGTGGCCATTTGAAAATATTGTCACAACCCCTGAATGAATGGTCATATCAACACGGGGTTTGTACTCCATATACAGTGCTCAGAAATATTTTATCAAGCACTCATCTATGGGATCAGTGAATTGCAAGAGTTACTTGCCTCTATCCACATTATGCTCAATACATTGTTATGACTTCGTGGTCTTAAACTAAGTAACAGAAAAAGCAAAAACCAACAAGTTTTCTAAAATTCAACAAATAATCTATTTCCGTAGAATGTAAAGTGAAAATTTAAAAAGCGCTTACAATATTGTGAGTTAAATCCCAAATGACCTAAAAGTTTATATCACAAGTCCAATAGTATCATCATCATCATTATCAATCCCTTAACCCAAAGAGGTCATTGGGGCACCACAGTTGACTTTACAACCAATTCTCTCCATCTTTCCCTGTTCTCTGCTGCCCTTTGGGAATCTCCAAATCCCATGCCTGTCCACTCCTTAATGTTGTCTTCCCACCTCTTTTTCTGTCTGCCTCTTCTTCTGCACCCTCACACTATGCCTTGCAAGATTGTTTTTGCCAGTCCAGATGATCTTGAGACATGACCGTACCACTTTAGTTTGCGCTTTTGACAATGGTCAAGAGGTCTTCATAGGATCTGATGGCTCATTGGATCCTGTTATGGACTTCTTCATTGGTTACATGGTCAATGTATGAGATGCCCAAGATCTTGTGGTAGCATCTCATTTCGAAGGTTTGAATCCTTTTTTGTAGATCTGATGTGAGTGTGTTTCACAAGCATACAGAAAGATAGACATGACAATTGAGCGCATCAGCCTTATTTTGGTACCAAAAGCAATGTTGGTATCTTTCCATATTGGTCTCAACCTTGTTATTGCTGCTGTTGTCTGGCCAATCCTGCAAAGTAGTTCTGGTTTGGAGCCCTCATCTGTGATAATTGATCCCAAGTACTTGAAGTGTTACGACCCTGTAGTCAAATTACATATGTGTTAAAATTTAAATTCTTCTAATTTGTTTCATTTTTATTTTTTTATACCACTAAATGTTATTATTATTATTATTATGGTGATGATTATGTTAGCAAGGTCTAATAGTTTGTTAGAAACATCATATTTATTTAAAACATAAATGCGACTCGTGTAAGCACGATTTTTGCATGACGGTTTTTCGTATCAAGTAAACAGTGAGAAAGAGCTATGTAAATGGTTGGCTGTGACCATGTTATTTCAAAATAATACTTGTTTACGCATTGTAGTGATTTCGAAATCACACGTGTCCTTCATGCATGTGTACATGTAATGACGCATTAGCTTGTTTTAAATGCTCAGTTACCTGTAAGAAATGTTTAGTCGGGGTCAGAGTCGTAATCGTAGTCAGTCGTGGTTCAGAGTCACATCATAACATCTTACAGAGTTTATAATACCTTAAGAAAGGTATTTCTGTGCTGGAAAGAGTTGCGCATTCGTACGAGGAACAACATGTGTGTTGTTAGTGGTGGTAGCTGTATTTCATCTACTTTCTAAATAATTATTTTCCCTGGAGAACAACACTACTGGCTTTGGACAAAGACATTTGATGAAATTATTTCTAAATCGGAACAGAACAATACAAATTGTGCTTTACAGTGAAAATTCTGGACATTTTGTGTTAGCCTTCGTCTGACGTCATCATCTGCCATCTTGGAACGGAACTGAGATTCAGACTATATCAAATTAGAACTGTTTATTTCACAGGACTTATGTGTTTCACAATTTTAGGACAATTTTTGGATCTTCTTCGTAAATTGTAAGTCTTGTTTCATCTATTTACCTTTTCACCGTGTTTTCTAGGGAAATAAATTATTTTTGTTAAAATTTACAAAGCTTGTTGTCTTCACTCTTTCTTTGTGTTACTTTGAACCAGCCGATACGTAACATAAAGAAATTGGGTTGCTCGTCCGGGATTGGATATATGAATTTGGCTGATATATGAAATTGGCTAAAAATTGAAATTTAAATTCCCTAGTTTATTTTATTTGAAATTTTAGTGAAAACAACAGGCTTTAAGAATGTCAAAAGTGGAGAGTTTTCTTTCTAGTCCAACTCAACAACAGTTGGATAGTTTGAAGAAGGATGAGTTGCTTGAACTTGCCAGAAAGTACGATCTTTCTGAAGCAAAAGCTTCCTTGACAAAACAAGAAATCAAGAAAATTTTAGTTCAACATTTGGTAGAAAAGAATATTTTTGACCAAAGTGTTTTGGCATCTGTCAGTAAGTCTATGACAGACTCTGACACTAAGAAATTGGAACTGAAAATGAAAAAGATGGAAGTAGAGTTGAGGAAGCTCGAGTTTCAGAGAGAGAAAGAAAAGAACAGATAGAATTACAGAAAGAACAAATAAAATTACAAAAAGGACAAATTAGATTACAATCTGAAGAAAGGGAAAAAGAAAGACAAATACAAATAGAAGAAAGGGAAAAAGAAAGGCAAATAGAATTACAAAAGGAACAAATACAAATAGAAGAAAGGGAAAAAGAAAGACAAATGGAATTACAAAAAGAACAAATTGAATTACAAAAAGAACAAATGCGTGTACAGGAAAGGGAAAAAGATAAAGAATTTCAACTTAGAATGAAAGAGTTGGAGCTGGCAAGTGACAGGCACGATTCCACTTCTCGTGCAAATTCAAATTTTAACATTTTAGGAAACATCAAGTTAGTTCCCCCTTTTAGTGAAAAGGAAGTAGATAAATATTTTATTCTTTTTGAAAAAGTTGCTGAGAATTCGAAATGGCCAAGAGAGTACTGGACTCAATTATTGCAGAGTGTACTTTGTGGCAAGGCCAGAGATATCTATATATCTCTGTCAGTACAACAAAGTTCTGATTATGATTTGGTTAAGGAATGCATCTTGAAGGGTTATGCATTAGTCCCTGAGGCTTATCGGCAAAAGTTCAGAAACTACAGGAAAGATGCTAGACAAACTTATGTTGAATTTGCTAGAGAAAAAGAGCAGTTATTCAAAAGATGGTGCTTAGCCAAGAAAATCGAACATGATTTTGAGAGTCTTGAACAATTAATATTACTTGAAGAGTTCAAGAACTGTGTCCATAGTGACATTAAGAATCATCTTGAAGAGCATAAGTTTGAAACCTTGGAAAAAGCTGCTATTGCTGCTGATGAGTATTCCTTAACTCATAAAGTTCCTGCTGTAAGCAAATCTTTCACTCAGCAGTCTACTGATAGAAAGGTGTTTCAACCAAATACGACTCTCAGTAAAACTCAATCTGGCACAAGTTCTAAAAATCAAGCCTCTGAGAGACTTGATTCAAAATCCTTGTCTCTACCTACGTGTACCTATTGCCAAGAAAAAGGACACGTCATTTCTGATTGCTTCCAATTGAAATATAGGCATCAGAATCAAGATAGACCTATCCCAAATGCTCTTATTTCTAAGAGGTCAAGGTCACGGTCATGTATTGAAAACAATACATTTGTTGGGTTTGAAAAACCTCAGTCTGATTGTGTTATGGAGAATTTTGAACCATTCATGTTGAAGGGTTCTATATCCTCTTGGGTGATTTGGTCAATCCTATTCCTATTAACATTTTGAGGGATACAGGAGCTTCTCAGTCTTTTAGTTTCAGGTATTTTGCCTTCTTCTGAGAAGACCTGTTCTAATGAGTGTTCTCATTCAGGGAGTAGAGTGCAGCTTTGTTAATGTTCCTCTCCATTCTGTTAATTTGTCATCAGACTTAGTTTCAGGACCTGTGACAGTCGGTGTAGTGTCTACTTTACCCGTTGAGGGCATTCATTTCTTGCTAGGCAATGACTTAGCTGGAGACAAGGTTGTGGTTAATCCTCTAGTAACTGACAAACCTTCTTTGGATCAGAAAGTTGATCCTGTTGAAAAAGAAATCCCTGATTTATTCCCAGCTTGTGCAGTTACCAGAGCTATGGCAAAGAAAGCTCTTGAGAATGACTTTGATAAGGAATGTATTCCTTTAGCTGACACATGTATTGGTCAGGCTTTTGATGAGATCACTTTCACTTCTAATTTGGATCAGTCAAAAGGTATTGATCATAGTGATCCTCTTTTGAATACTCATTCTCTTTTATCTGATCAGGATGATAAACGACAATCACTTGTCGTCGAACAGGAGAAGGATCCTGAGATCTCCTGTTTGTTTCAGCGGGCTGTTAGTGAAACTGAAGCAACTGAAGTACCTGTCTGTTACTTCATTAAAAATGGAGTCCTTATGAGAAAATGGAGACCTCCCGAGGTACCTGCTAGTGACGAATGGTCAGTAAAATATCAGATTGTGGTTCCGAAACCTTACAGACAGGAAATACTTAGTTTGGCCCATGAAACTCCTATGGCTGGTCATTTAGGGATAAATAAAACGTATCACAAGATCTTGACTCACTTCTATTGGCCAAAAATTAAAAGTGATGTGTGCAAGTTTTGTAGATCTTGTCATACTTGTCAAATTGTAGGAAAACCAAATCAAAAGATACCTAAAGCTCACCTACAACCAATTCCTGCATTTGGTGAATCATTCAGTAGAATTATGGTAGATTGTGTTGGTCCCTTACCAAAGACCAAGTCAGGCAACCAATATTTGTTGACCATAATCTGTGCGTCAACAAGATTCCCAGAGGCAATTCCTTTGAGGAATATTAAAACCAAAAATATAGTAAAGGCTTTGATAAAGGTCTTTACTCAATTTGGCCTTCCCAAATTTGTCCAATCGGATCAAGGGTCAAATTTCATGTCTGGAATTTTCCAGCAAGTCATGCATGAATTGGGCATTAAACAGTTCAAATCATCTGCCTATCATCCTGAGAGCCAAGGGGCTTTGGAACGATTTCATCAAACTCTGAAAAACATGATGAAATCATATTGTTTTGACACAGGTAAAGACTGGGATGAAGGCATCCATTTACTTCTGTTTGCAGTTAGAGAGTCCGTTCAGGAATCTCTAGGGTTCAGTCTTTTTGAACTGGTATTTGGACATACTGTGCGTGGACCTTTAAAGTTATTGAAAGAGAAACTGCTTTCAAATGAAGAAACAGAACTTAATCTTCTTGGTTATGTCTCTGATTTCAAGTATAAATTGTCGAAGGCTTGTGAGGTCGCAAGAGCAAATTTGCACTCTACTCAATCAAAGATGAAGTTAAGATATGATAAAAACGCAAGGGATAGGAGTTTTCAATCTGGTGATAGAGTCCTGGTTCTCTTGCCCATTCCACAAAATCCTCTTCAGGCAAAATATTATGGTCCATACACGGTTGAAAAGAAAATAAGTGATTTAAATTACATTATAAATACTCCTGATAGGCGAAAACCAAAACAACTGTGCCACATCAATATGTTAAAGGAGTATGTTGAAAGAAATAGCCAGGTAAATCATGCAATTAATTTAGTAGTACCTGTCCCACCAGCTGAGGATTTGAATGAAAGAATTCAGTTGGATTCTACTAATCTTGGAACAACAAGTCTTTGGAATTCGGAAGTTATGGAAAATCTAGACCAGAAACTTTCTCATTTACAAAATCAAGAAAAAACTGAACTTAAACAATTATTGTCTGAATATGAACACTTGTTTCCAGACGTGCCTACAAGGACTAACAAAATTTTTCACGACGTTGAAATAGTGGATTCAAAACCCATGAAACAACACCCATACAGGATGAATCCTTTTAAACAGGAATACATGAAAAAAGAGATTCAGTATTTACTGGGAAATGATTTTATAGAGCCCAGTAAGAATGATTGGAGTTCACTGTGCATTCTTGTTCCGAAACCGGATAAAACTTTCCGAATGTGTACGGATTATAGGAAGGTGAACAGTGTGACTAAAACAGACTCATTCCCATTGCCAAGAATCGACGATTGTATCGACAAAATTGGAAATGCCAAATACGTCACTAAATTCGACCTTCTGAAGGGTTTTTGGCAAATTCCATTAACGGAAAGAGCAAAAGAAATTTCGGCATTTGTGACTCCAGATGGACTCTACCAGTATAAAGTAATGCCATTTGGGATGAAGGGTTCTCCAAGTACTTTTCAACGCCTTATGAATATGATTACTTCTGGTCTAGACAATTGTGATGCCTATATTGATGATGTCATCATCTACAACAACACCTGGAAAGAACATCTAGCCACGATTCGGAAGTTCTTCGACAGACTCACGGATGCAAATTTGACTATTAATTTATCTAAAAGTGAGTTCTGCCGTGCGTGTGTTACTTTTCTAGGACATATGGTGGGACATGGTCAAATTAAGCCTATAGATGCTAAGGTCAAGGCTATTTCTGAATTTCCTGTGCCTGTCAGTAAAAAACAGCTGACGCGATTTTTGGGTATGGCTGGGTACTATCGCAAATTTTGTTCTAATTTTTCTGATATTGCTGAACCTCTGACAAACTTGTTGAGAAAGAAAAACAAGTTTCTTTGGACTGGAAAATGTCAAGAGGCTTTTGATAGATTAAAAACCATACTTAAAAGTGCACCAGTTTTAACAGCTCCAGATTTCAGTCAACCATTCAAACTGTCTGTGGATGCAAGTGATGTTGGGGTTGGAGCAGTTTTGCTTCAAGATGACAAAATGGTGTTGAACACCCAGTGTGTTACTTCTCTAAGAAATTAAATAAACACCAAAGAAACTACTCAACAATCGAGAAGGAATGCTTAGCTTTAATACTGGCATTACGGCATTTTGAAGTTTATATCAGCTCAGCTCCTTCTCCGGTTGTTGTGTTTAGTGATCACAACCCCCTTACTTTCATCAGCAGAATGAAAAATAAAAATCAAAGACTGTTGAGATGGAGTTTATTTTTGCAAGAGTACAATCTTGACATCAGGCACATTAAAGGAAAAGATAATTTAATTGAAGATGCACTTTCCCGTGTATAGAAATGTCATTTTCATATACACCTTTCTGTAGATTCATAAGAGTTCTTCTTATGTAAATGTTTTTTTTTACCTCATGTATAATTTACATCTGGTAAAAAAGAAAGCTTTACTACATAAATCTTTCTTTTTTCTTTATGGGGGAAAGTGTTACGACCCTGTAGTCAAATTACATATGTGTTAAAATTTAAATTCTTCTAATTTGTTTCATTTTTATTTTTTATACCACTAAATGTTATTATTATTATTATTATGGTGATGATTATGTTAGCAAGGTCTAATAGTTTGTTAGAAACATCATATTTATTTAAAACGTAAATGTGACTCGTGTAAGCACGATTTTTGCATGACGGTTTTTCGTATCAAGTAAACAGTGAGAAAGAGCTATGTAAATGGTTGGCTGTGACCACGTTATTTCAAAATAATACTTGTTTACGCATTGTAGTGATTTCGAAATCACACGTGTCCTTCATGCGTGTGTACATGTAATGACGCATTAGCTTGTTTTAAATGCTCAGTTACCTGTAAGAAATGTTTGGTCAGAGTCGTAATCGTAGTCAGTCGTGGTTCAGAGTCACATCATAACATCTTAGAGTTTATAATACCTTAAGAAAGGTATTTCTGTGCTGGAAAGAGCTACGCATTCGTACGTGTTAGGAACAACATGTGTGTTGTTAGTGGTGGTAACTGTATTTCGTCTACTTTCTAAATAATTATTTTCCCTGGAGAACAACACTACTGGCTTTGGACAAAGACATTTGATGAAATTATTTCTAAATCGGAACAGAACAATACAAATTGTGCTTCACAGTGAAAATTCTGGACATTCTGTGTTAACTTTCGTCTGATGTCATCATCCGCCATCTTGGAGCGGAACTGAGATTCAGACTGTATCAATTTAGAACTGTTTATTCACAGGACTTATGTGTTTTCACAAAATTAGAACATATTTTTGGATCTTCTTCGTAAATTGTAAGTCTTGTTTCATCTATTTACCTTTTCACCGTGTTTTCTAGGGAAATAAATTATTTTTGTTAAAATTTACAAAACTTGTTGTCTTCACTCTTTCTTTGTGTTACTTTGAACAAGCCGATACGTAACATAAACTTGTAACTTTCTTTCCAACTTCTGTCCACTGACCTTTATTTCTGCATTGGTGCCATTGGTGTTGTTTGTTATCAGTTTGGTTTTTTCGGCACTAATCTCCATACCATATGCAGTGGAGGTTGTGTCAAGGCACTCAACCAAGTTAGCCAGTTCTTTTTCATCTTCTGCTAAACCATCAATATCATCTGCAAAGCGAAGGTTGGTGATTGTTCTTCCTCCAATGCTGACAGTGCCCTTGTGGTCATGCAAGGCATCCTCCATGATCCTTTCCAGGAAAATCCTGAACAGTGTAGGCGACAGTATACATCCCTGTCTGACTCCAGCTGTTGTTTGAAACCAATCTCCTCTGTTGCCATTGATCAGGACAGTGCTGGTGGCTTTGTCATAGAGGTGCTCAACAACCTGCACCAGGTTTGAGCAGATGTTGTGCTTCCTCATAGTTGCCCATAAGGCTGCATGCCATACTCTATCAAAGGCCTTTTTGAAATCTACAAAGGTGTGGTATAGATTCTGCTGATGCTGAAGGTATTTCACGCAAAGGAGTCTGAGCTTGAAGATTTGTTCTGTGGTGCTCCTTCCTGCTCGGAAGCCTGCCTGCTCTTCAGGAATAATTTTCTCTGCTTGAGGCTTTAGTCTGTTGAGAATTATCTTCAGCATGACTTTGTTCAGATGACTGATCAAACTGATGGTTCTGTAGTTTTGGCATAGCTGTAGGTTTCCTTTCTTGTGGAGCACGATGACCAAGGATTGAGTCCATGTGGTGGGCCATTCTCCTGTCTGCCGGATCTTGTTACAGATTGTTGTTAGGACTGTGACTATCTCTTCTCCTCCTGGTTGAATGAGCTCTGCTGGTATGTTATCAATGCTGGCTGACTTTCCTTTCTTTAGTGACCTAACTGCAATTTCTACGTCTAGTATAGTGTTCTGAATGAATTTCAGTAGTGTATAGTCTAGTATAGTGTTCTGAATGAATTTTAGTAGTGTTCCAAATGAATTTAAATGTTGAATGTGCTGATGTGTCGATAACCTGGAATGTGCTAATGTGCAAACAGTCTTGATATATCACAATAATATAATCCAAAATGACCTTGAACAAATTCACAATAATTTTCAAAATAGCAACCCAGTCCCAGAGTCAAAGAGCACCTTGTAATTCCAGTGAATAACCCAAATAAATAAATCCTCTCAACTGAATACAAATAAAATCGATTCCTCTAAAGATGGATGTTAAGCTTAGGAGTGAGTACTTATGAAGATATCACTTTTGGATATCCCATTTGAGGTGTCTTAGCAGGTTCTATTCCACAGATGTCTTGAATTCTGAAAATTGAAATAAAAAGATAGACATATACAGTTATACAGTTTGTGATAGGTGCATTAATTTTGTATTTTTTGATTTGCTGAAAATATGTTAGTTTGTTTCCCAGTACATATTTAAAACAGTTATACAATTTGAGATAGTTGTACTCATTGGGTAGCATTTGAAGGGCAGAAAGATGTTGTTAATGTTTTTCATTAGATGATAGTCTATATGTAACAGCCAGTATATTTGGGGTAAGAAGAAACTGAGAAGAAGCTATTGGCAAGCTTTCTCACATGCCAATGTTGGTCAAGCCAAGACTCAAACTAACATGGATAGAGGTGAGATGAGTGAGCGATCTGTAAAGGCATGTGCCATAAACCACTAGGCCACCTAAATGTCATTTTGGTTCCTTAGTACATGTCCAGTCATGAAAATAATGTGCCGTCAAGTACATTTATTTCATTGTCAATTTCCAGAAATATTTTAACTACAATAGAACTGTACAAATTTTCTGTTGTTTACTTTAATTTTGCTTCTAATAAATAAAAGGCATGGTAATTGGGACATACATGCTGCTTCAAGAATGAATCCAGTTTTAGAAAAGTTTAAATTAATTGATCAGTCAGATCCTGAAGTAGCAGATGAGATGTTCCATTGTTGTGGTGAGAGGCAAATACTTATTTCAGTTAAATAGGATATAAGGTTGGAATAAATTTGCATGGTTTATTTCCCTTGCTTTCGAGGCCTACACTAAATTAACAGATGTAATGGTAATGGGAATCAGAGCAAATAAATTTCTCTCATGATAAGACTTGGGGGACAGACTAATAAATTTGTCAGAATGTTTTTGGATGGGTTTATTATCAGACAAATATACCATTTACAAATATTTGTAAAAATGAGGTTGATCTTATCATTGGTAAAATACAATAGAATATTAAACTCATATATAAGATAAGATAAGAAGATAAGAATTCTTTATTTCAGACTATATAGTCCATACATCTAAATTAAAATACGGATATAAAGTAAAACATTGTAAACATAAAAGAACATATATATCATATTTACAAGTATACAGACACATCTACAACAATGGACTGTGCCCTGCATTGTTAAGAATGAAATTAAGTGGCACATTTAAAGAGTAATTTGTTCCATCTACTAATAATATGAGAATTTAAATGAATGTCATAGTTCCAAAGTGATTTCAATATACACACATCCATAGAACTGTAATTCGGCATGGTTATTAACATTGATTATTCATAGTTCGATGGTACTGGTTTCCGAGGAGTGATTCGATGACAAAGGGGAATAATTTTCCAAATCTCCCAAAACAGAGTTGCTGCTGATCTGGCAGAAAAATGTTATTTGATTTCTAGGAATAATTTCTCCACAACACGCAAACAGAGGCTGTTTTTGTAGTTCTTGAAAAGAGGGGCTCTTAGAATTATATATATATATATATATATATATATATATATATATATATATATATATATATATATATATATTTTTATGAATAATAGAAACAGAATGTTCACATAATAAAATTTATCTTGAACTCAAGAACTCATATAATAAAAAAATTATTAAAAATTATGGTGTGCATAATACTTATAATCATAAAATAAATAAGTATTCTATAAATAATTAATCATAATATATTCAGAATTAATTTTAAAAATGGCCCTTTCATTTTTAAAGAATTATTAAACTTATTTTTATGATATTAGTTTATACTTTCACTAGTTTAAGTAAATTATAATCTTAACTAATTGTAAACAGGGGACATAATTCAAAAACAAAAATTTGATTAATGAATGTCGTATAGTGTTTTGGAATTTAGACCTTTTGGATATACCGTATTAAGACGGTGAATCCAATAGGTTTCCTTTAACAGACGTTCCATCTCAGAATCAGCTATAACAATAGGTTGAAAGGAGAAATCTTGCAAAGTATGGGAACTCTTGTTAAAATGTGCGGCAACATGAGATAAAATGATTGATCGATATAATTTTTTATGTCTGATCTATGTTGGTTCATACGTTTAGATATTTGTTGACTGGTTTGTCCAATATATTGGATGCTACACTTTTTGCATGTGATCAAATAAATAACATTTGATGTTGCACAATTAGTGTCACAACGCTATTAAAAGTTTCTTTCGTATTATTACTATTGAAAGAAGTATTTTCATTAATAAAAGAACAGTGCGAACATCTAGGTCTATTACATTTAGTTGATGATCCCTTTTTATATAATGTTTTTTCTAATTTAGAATTAATTAGGAAATCTTTAAGATTTTTAGGCCTTTTATAAGCAAGTGTGGGTTTGCTTTCATGTAGCAATTTAACACTTGCTTTACATGATAATTTTAATAAATCCCAATATTTATTGATAATCTTACTATATTAGGCAAACTTGGATTATATTCAATAACAAAAGGAATAATATCTTCATTTCTATTTTTGATTTTACATTCTAACTATTCAAGTTGCGTAAGAGAAGATACTTTTTGGAAAGCAGTATTAATGATGTCAATAGGGTAATTTCTATTTAAAAAATGCTGACCTAACTCTGTCAAGGACGATTTAAAAACAGTGTCATTCGAAATAATTCTTCTATATCTTTTTGCTTGACTGTATGGTATCTCGTTTTTACATGATTTAGGATGACATGAAGAATATTCAACATATTGATGAATATTCGTGTTTTTAACATGAACCATTGTGGCGATGTCATTATTTTCATTTTTCACGACTTCTACATCCAAAAATAATACTTTAGTTTTAGACACATTGAATGTAAATTTTATTGTTGGATGTAATTTGTTTAAACAGTCTATAAAATCATAAAGGTCTTCTAATGGATAATTCCAAATCATAAAAATGTCGTCTAAAAATCTTAACCATACATCTGGTTTTAAGAGTCTTTTATCTAGAAAGTCATTTTCTAATTTCCCCATAAATAAAGATGCATAAGAAGGTGCCATAGGACTACCCATTGCTGTTCCCAACTTTTGGAGATAGTTTGTATTACCAAATTGAAAAAAGTTACTTTCAAGTACAAGTTTTAACAAGTTACAAACATGTTCTTTTGATAGTTTACATGTATATTCGTTTTGTTCAAGAAAATATTTACACGCTTCGATACCATCATTATGTGGTATATTTGTGTAAAGTGAAACCACATCAAGTGTAACCAGGAATGAATTTTCAGTTAGTTTTGGTAAAGATTTTAATTTGGTAATAAAATCAAAAGTATCTTTAACATATGAAGGTAATGATTTCATCAGTGGTTGTAAAATATGATCAGTATATTTCGATACGTTATTTGTAATTGAGCTACATGTAGAAATAATGGGTCTACCTGGATATCCTAAAGGTAGTGACTTATCAACCGTTTTATGTATTTTGGGTAAAATATAAAACTGAGGTGTGCATATTTTATTTGGGAAAATATCTAGTTCATCATATATGGAACAATTCTGTATAGAGATTTCATTAATACATTTGCTTATTTTTGCTTTAATTTCTTCAGAAGGATTATAGGAAAGTTTTGCATAATATACTTCATCATTCAATTGTCTTTCTACTTCTTTAATATAATCCTCCTTATTCATTATTACTATGGTGCTAGACTTATCAGCTTTTTTAATAATAATACTTTCGTCTTGTGCTAAAGTATGCAATGAATTTAATTCTTCTTTAGATATGTTTGTAAAATATTTTCTTTTAGGATTGTTATTTAAAATTTCTTGTTTAGTTGCTTCAATATAAAAATCGAGATAAATATCTATATATATATATATATATATATATATATATATATATATATATATATATATTGTCTGTGTATACTACACACACTTCTACTAACAGGATTAGTCCAGGCTCGGCTAACATGGGTACGTGAGAAAGCCCGCCAGTAGCTTCTTGTGGGTCGGTGGTTCTTCCCGGGATTTTCTGGGTTCTTCCTCCGCCATTAATACTGGCCGCCATGTATAGCCTATCTTGTGCTGAAAAATGGCGTTAAACCTTATAACAACAACAACAACAACTAACAGGATTGACCCAGATCTACAAGCACATAATTTAAATTAATTTTATCACCAGATTGTTGACTATTAATACAGATATATGAAACAGTGAAAGTTACTTTTGACACTTAGAACTGTTATAATTTTGTTTATATGAGCCACACATTATTTATCTGTTATGACAATGAGAATTTATTAGGGTGGCCTTAAAAAATTGGATGGCTCTTGTGAGGGTAGAAAATAGTAAACATATACTACTTTGTTTTCAGGCAGGTGGCTTCTGATTAGACGGATGGCCTTTTATGAGAAGGGCTTCTCCAAGAGAATCAGCAATACATTCACATTTTGTATTATTTTTTATTTGTTTGCCAAACCATGATAATGGTGCAGCCTATAGTGTTACCCTTGTATGATGATCTGTCCATCACATCTTGATTAAGTTTTACTTTTCAGTTCTACATTACAGTGAACATTACAGTCTTAGTCATGACAGGGTTCTACAGAAATGGCTTAAATTGCAAAAATGTTTTTCGTAAAGAGCTTGAATAAGAAAAAAAATATCCCTTACACACTTCAGTAAAATTTTGATAAAACAAGCATCAGTTGTTTGAATATTCAATATCAGTTGGTTGATTTGCTCATTTGCAGCTTATAAAGCCTGTGACCTTGAAAAATGACAACAAAAATTTCATGTCTGCATTACATCAAATTTTCAGTGTCTACTGTCTTATTTTTTATTCATTAGGTTTTATACTATCATGGAAGTATCAACCAGTTAACTTGAATATCTTTAAATTCTTTGATAAATATTCTGCTAATAAAAGCAGTTGGAGCATATAGCATGCTAAATAATAATAATAGTTTATGAAAGTGAAGCTTATGACTTCCAGCTTTACTTCAGCATTAAATATTAGTATGTATGTAAATGGACGTTCTTTTGAAGCAGAACTCTCCAGATCATAGCTTTTTCTGCCAAATATTAAATATTGGTATTTCAGTATGTAATCTTTCATTAGACATTCATTTGAAATTGAAACTTTCTAAATTGTAGCCATTCCTGCCAAATCATCATGTTATTATATTTGATTTTTTTTTTTAGGGAGGAAGAACCAAGTCAAAGAAAAGTCTCCGTCATAAGTCTGTGGCTGCAGAGTATTTGGAGGGTATATTTCTTCCTTTCATCTATCAATAAATGATTTATAGTGTGCTAAATTGAAACATTTTGCGATGATATGGTATTCTTTCTTTAAAAATATTTTATGATTTGCTTAGGAAAACAATATTTCATACATCATTGATAATAACAGTCTGAAATTTACATACTATACTTTAAGATATTGACACAAATAAGATATACACAGTCATATAAGATCCAATGTGCATTCTGAAATTCCATTTTTTCATGAATGTTTCATATTTAGAGGGCAGGTAGTGATGTGAACTGCATTCAGTACCATAGGCAGAGTTTAAGGGCTGATATGGCACCAGCTAGTGAAGGAATAGGAGTTTTTAATTTTTTGAAGAACAGACTTCCATTCATGGGTAATAAGATATTGGTAATAATTCCTGCCTATTCTGGACACTTCATCTCAAGGTCATCTACAGGACCCATTGCGAGTTCTGAAGTGCTATTTCAAGAATATTGAGCTGTTGTGTTGAGGGAGATCACACCTCATTTTGTCTTCAAAAGAGGGGAAGGACAATATATCATCATGGACACTTTCATCCTGAAGAAGTGGGCTATCTGTTCTGCATATCAGAATAACCCAACACCAATGAATTTACTTCACATATCAGCTCACTTAGCTAGGACAGTCACAAGAAACATTGCATATGAGTGAAACTGTTATTTAACTGTAATTATCCATAATGTGGGATGGAATTCCGAGTACACTTCTCTAGTTTGTATCAGAGATCTTTCATCATAAAAGGCTCAATTTGATCTGGAGGAACCTTACCCATGGTGCAAAAGGTAACCATTCCAGGTCATTCGACAGCTTGATAACAATGTAGCTTCACGACTTACACTGAATTTGTGGGAGGGAAAGTTTTTCCCTTTCAAAGCTACTCCCCCGACAGATGGAGTCTATTTTCAGTCAAGTTATCTAGAAGCTATCTCTTATACCTTAGGGGACCAGAGATGGTCTCTCCAGGATAAGGGGATGTGTCTCCATACACCTCTTACCTATTCTCCTAAGGTGTTATGATTGGGTAATGTGTTTTGAAGAAGAAACATTTTTTCTAGTAAAATATTTTTCTTTGATAATACTTACCAAATCATAATACACGTACAACCTTCCATCCTCCTTGCAGTTACATCCATATATAGAGTGTGCCATCCACTCTAATAGTAACTGATGAATTCACGGGATTTGGTGCCAATCTCAGTATCAGGGGGATATCACTCTAAATGCCACATAGGTGGGCAGATAATTTTTAGTTTTTTAGCTAAATGTTTTTAGCCTGGGAGGGCTGAATTTGCAAGGTTGTAGTAGTTCTCCTTAGGTATTTTGATTGGGTAAGCATTATCAAAGAAACATATTTTGCTAGAAAAAAATCATTTTTCTCACCTTCTACCTGCAATCTAGCTTTTCATCTTGTTATAATTCCATGGATCTTTTATTTTAATAGATTAAAAATGATGTTTTGAGGAATAATTTCTAACTGGATGGATTCAGAAGTTTCTTGAGACAAAAGATTCTAATTTGGTTTTGATTTTGTTTTCTCCTTGAAAATGTTTTGCTTTTCCTCTTTTGATGAATATTCAGTTATTTCACCTTTAGGCATAATTTTCATAGTTTCCCAAAAAGGCTGATCATCAGCTAACAGATGTCCTTCAGTTGCTTTATATATTTCCTTTATAAACTTGTCTAATGTCACGAACACTTTATCATAGAGCAAACGAGTTAATAGATTTCTGACTGCCTTTTCCTCTTTCTTGATTTGACAAAAATAATCCTATTGAAATAAGTCAATGGTCTGATTTATAATTGATTTGAAGAATTAACAAGAGGATGAATATCTGTTCTAATTACAAAATAATCCAGTATACTCATTTTGGCGGGGGGGGGGGGCCTCACAGAGTATAGTACCTTTGTTGGGTTTCCTTTATATGTCTGTCAAGTCAAGGTTCTGCATCAGAGAGGGAATTTTTGACTGTGAGTTTATATTATTTTGATGAAGGTAATAACTGTATATGGTTCAAAGCAAATTTGGAACATTCCAGTCTCCTACCATAATAATGGATGTATTAGCTATCAGTTGAAAGTTTTTTCTCTGCTCGCTGTTCAGGGAAATTCTGAGCAAACTTGTCATTATTCCTACATTATCTGTTACCAAATAAATGTATTACTTTAAATTTATGAATGAAAAATTGTTTTCTTTAGACAAAAAGCTAGTTTTATTTGGAAGTTGAAATTTCAACACCTTAAACAAATATATTACAAAATCATATGCCTCAAAACATGTTGGACTGGTCTGATCATGTAGATTCGTTTAGTTTTTGCAGGCACTGTGCATATGGTCACATGACTTTTCACTTGGACCAAGACATAAGATGGTACAATAAAATAGCATTAGTGTTTAACAGAGCAATGTTTATGTTCTTCACAACTGATAATGCTAAATATATGAACTTAATGCAGTTTTTGAAATTTGATTTATTCTGCCACTGCCCTTCAGATCTCCAATTTCTTCTGCAAATGTGTTACCCTCTCATAATACATGTAACTTAGGGGAGTACAGCTGCTACCACACAAAACCAGCCTTCCCAGGCCCTCCCAGTCTAACATTTTTAGCTTTGAAAGCTAAAAGTTGTCTGCCCACATAGGTGTCACAAAGTGATCACCATGTAGGCACAGGGACTGGTGCCAAAACCCATCTGTACCTCAAGTTACTTCTCCCACTTGTGCTAGGTAGAATACTGTCTTGAGAGATCTTTCAAAATTGATGCTAACGAGTTTCTTCTACTTAGCTATAGAGCAAGTTGGAGAAGTATCTCATCTCAGAGATGTATACTCCATTCAGATTTTTTAACTATTTCCTGCTCCTTTCAATCCAAGACAAAGTTTTTCTATCTTTTGTAGAATTACAACTTTATTATCATTATACGTGTTAGATACGCTTTTGAAGTTACCTGCATGGATAGCTAGTACATGCATTCTTCAGTGTGTATTCAACTTCTGCATATTCTGCAATATAAGTTATGGCCTATTAAGTTGTGCAGGTAATTTGTTGTCTATAGAAAACTATAGCTGTTTTGTACGTTCATCTTGGTAAATTCTAAATAATATTAAATTCATATCTCATGTATAAAATTCTGCTGATCAGATATGTACAGGTAATTTTCTATGGATAGTCTATAGTCAAATACCATCCATTTCAGTAGTTACAAGCAATGCCTTGGTGACTTGATCTGTATAGGCTATCTCTTGGGCCCTTGCTTTACAGGTAATTTTGAATTAAAAATACTGTTTTAGCCCAGTAATTTCCACTTCATAGTTGATAAGTAACACTTGGCTGGCTGCAGCTCTACAAATATTGCCTTGCTGTATTTATATTTACAGAGTCTAGAATACAGGCAGGACTACATGTTAGCAGTGTAAACACCTGAAATATGTCAATGATAACCATAATACATGTTTAGCATGCATGGGATACCACTTGGGAAATACAAGTCAAATATGCACCATATGGATGGAGAGGCAGTGGGCTAGCGTATTTGGTGGAAATATAAGCAGGAATGCAGAAGAATGCAACTTGTCATTAGTATCAGTGATGTTGCTGTCTCAGTCTACAAATTCCTGATGGATGAGTAGGGCAAGTAGAGGGTTAACCATCCAGTAAGCAAATCAGAATTTCCCTTTTGACTACAGCTACACATGAATAGCTAGAGTTATAGCTTCACTGCTTTATCTCGATAGTTTTTTAATTTTTTGTGGTACCAGTAGGCCTGATGCCTCTAATACATTATTCAAGTCTTCCCTCCCAGCCAGATATAAGTCAGATCAACTTAGACACTATCTTGCACCATGTCAGCGGGACTGATTTTGTGGATGACATATCCCATAACCTACCCCAGCATAAGGAACTTGAGAACATTATGGAAGATAAGATGGCCCTGTCACATCACAATTAAACTCAGCCATCCAAATCAGATTGCATGAAGTCAGAACCAAAGTCAGTCTTACTTTTAATATCTGAGGGAATCTCTTGGTCTAGTATGCCATTCTAACATCAGAACAACAGCACTCTTATTGATCAGCCTACCCATTATATACCACAAGGCACACTGTTCACTCAAGGCCCAGTTTAAGTTCTTGCCATTTATGGAGTCAATTAGGGATGGTACCTCTAAAGTTCCTTCTCATGCCTGTGTGACTGAATGTCAGCATCTAGTGGCCATAGGACAGTCCGTCAGAACTAACTTTTATGGTTTATGAGCATCAATCAAAGAAGTCTTTTATTTGTTACCACTAGACTTTTGTCTGCCTGCTACTCCCTCAACAGTCTGGTTAAGAGTTGCAGCATTTGTTGATAATATAATTAAGAAAGACCAACTGGTGTTTAAGCTGTTACTGCAGTCTATTCGAGTGAGTGTCTTGTTGGGTTGTTTAGTGAGGCAATTAAAGCACCCAAATGTCAACAGACCTTTCTTGTCACAGCAATGACCATCATCCAGTTTCAGTAGAGCATACTATAAGATGCACATGCCAGTGTTTCAAACAGAAGTGGTGGATGGATTGCAGGCTTGGGAATGCCAATAAACATCCCAAAAGACGTATAGTCAAGTCTGACATCCTGCAGTCAGAAATAAACAATCTTCACCATAAAATGGTAGTTCACAACACAGTTATTGGTATTTTATTCAAGACTTCTTGGTACCAAAAGTCAGTGGCACTTATTGACAAGTTGTAGACTTCAGCACTGTTTTACATAGCACAAATTTGTTAACGAATGGAAATACCAAGGCAGGTTTTAAATGCTGTTCAGGAAGGAGTCTTTGCAGTCAGTACAGATATGCAAGATGTTAGCCTACAAGTCCTCCAGGAAGTTGTTTTGGTTTGACTTCAGGCATACAGGGGGCCCTGAGTGGCCAAGTGGTCTAAAGTCCTCACCATTCCAGATCACTGCCATCTCACCTCTGTCTGTGTGTGTTCGAGTCTCAGGCTCGGCTACCATGGGTACGTGAGAAAGCCTGCTAGTAGCTTCTCATGGGTTGGTGGTTCTTCTCAGGGTTTGCCAGAGTTCTTCCTTGACCAGTTATACTGGCTGCCATGTATAGCCTATCTTGTACTGAAAAATGGTATTAAACCCTACAACAACAACAACAACAACAGGCATACAGTCTACCAGTTTGATGCACTGCCTTTGGGACTTAGCATCAATCCCTGGGTCTTCATACGACTTTGAGACAGAGTAGTCTCTCATTGAAGGACCATCTGTACATCCATGACATTCAGCTGCCTGGATGACATTCTTCAGAAATGATGTGTGAATTGTATTTTAAATGAATACATGAAATCTGTTGTTACAGTCCTTCTCAGCCCTGGATTCTTTGTCAGCAAGGAAAATTCCGATATCACACAACCTCTACATTTCACCCACTTTAGTACGGAGTTCAAAACACATCCAAACAGAGGATGTGTCCCTCAGAAACATGCGTTGACAATCATTTCAGCAGGGCTTCAGTCCTTGCAAAAGAACCATATTTCAGCTCAAGAATTCCTTCATCTGTAGAGGCTATTCATTCAGGCATAAGACTTTATTATAAATGATACTTCTGCCCATTGGAGACTGAAACTGTGCTCAACCTCACGTGGCTTACAGTGATTGTTTCCTTGCAGTGCAGCTTCCCTAATATAATGATTTGTATGGCTGCAGGCAGGAAGCGAGCAGAGTTTGGCCCACTCAGGACTATCTATTACATCTCAATATCATAGAGAAGAAGACATACTGAAAGTATTTAATTGGTGTAAAGAGAAGTTTTATGGAAAGGGCCCTCTTGTTTTATTCACAACTCCAGTGATGAATTATCTCAGAAGGCAAGGGGGAACCAGATCCCCAGACCTCAGATTTTTGATGTGTCATCAGTGACAAATCTGCATGCAAGTTCATCATATTCCAGGCAGATTAAATGTATCAGCAAAATGAATATAAACTAAATGATCATTTCATCCCTTGGTTTTTAGTCCTATTTGTTCCTGTTGGGATCAGTCTCTGGTGGATCTATTTGCAACATGGTGGAAAACAAAACTCCCAACCTTGGTATCTCCATTCTTGGATCCAAAAGCCTGGGCAAGCTATGCTTTTTCCATAAATTGGATTGCCTGTGCTTATCCTCCAATGCCTCTTGATTCCAAAGATTCTGCAGAAGGCAAGAGAATAAGTGCCATCTCATCCTGATTGCTACCTGCTGTAGGGAAAAATCGTAGATAAATGACATGCTAAATCTGGTAGTGTGAATTCCATGGAAAATAGGCACATTTCCTCATGTGTTCAAACAACCTCAATGACAGGAGTTTCATCCCAACCCACATCTGTTGAACCTGTGTGCATGGATCATATTAAACAAACCCTCATAATATGGTTACACCCTCCCATCCTTCTTATTGTAACATCCTACTAGGAGATCATGCATTCCATTCCACTAAAAACTGAGGAACAGGCAGGATTTAGTACCAGTCTTTATAGCTAATGGAGCTCACTTTGTCTGACTGCTACCTATGTGGGCACAACATTTTAGCCCAGAAGGGCTAGATTTTTGTGAGGTATTGATTCTACTCCTAAGGGATCTTAATTAGGTAAGTATTATCAAGTAAACATATTTTGCCACAAAAATTATTTTCTGTTGACATCCATTGAGTTAGTTCTATGACATCATCATATCTGACCATGAAGGGGTTAAGTTTGGTCACAAGGTTACATTGGTTCTGAAGATGGAAGAGTGATCTCCCCTTGGATAGTGCAGTTGGTGCCAAATACCATAAATTATCAGTTACTACTTAAGCTCATGCCCAGTCAAGATGCTCTTATGAAGAGGTATTGCAAATACCTTTCATTGTGTGCCATTTTATTAGTTGGAATGATCTTTCTAACTATGTGGAAGCATACAACATCTATGCACTTAAGATTCATCTCAGAACTCAAACTAAAAGACCATTTCTTTAATTTTCTCTAGTATTTGTTAATTTATGGCATCACTATCATTTTAGTACAATGCTTGACTGATTTCATGTGTCAAGAATAAAAGTGGGTCTCATAAGAGATTCAGGGTGGCTGAATACAATTGCCCAACCTGTATAAGCTACAGAAAGTGTCATTCAAACCATAATTATGATATTTTCTCTCGATGGATTTGGACCTGTGTTAGTAAGAGTCGAGAAGCATTCCCAAAAGGATGCAGATACCATCAGTATTGCAGTACTGATGCCAGTTTCCTTATGATAGAGTCACTTGAGGTAAAGAGATCACCAATTTCAGTAAAAGTCGGGTAACCTTGCCATCAAAGGCCTCCCACACAGCTGAAGCTAAACTGTTGTCTGCAGTTCCTCAACCTGAGTATATCGGCTTTTTTGAACAGATTACTGGGCTAGTATTAATGTAGTATGATGGCCCCTTGAGTTCTGGTCAATCCATCACCACATGCAGTCCTTTTGTCTGGCTTTGGTGATGATTTCTTTGATAGGCATCACTAGACTTTTGCACTAAACAAACATCAGTTGAAATTGTCCACAGCTCCACATGGTCTTGACATATGTTCTCTACCACTGAGATTGTGTATAATGATCTGTTTTCTTTATTTGCCATGCCACCAACTGAAGATGCTTGCAGAGAAATATGCATTCTTTGCCTGAAGCCTGTTGTCAGTTACAATATTTAGCTATCTGGGAAAGGGAGAGCAACGATACAAGTCCATAAGATCTGAGGAAGGGTCTTCCTATGGAACTTGTCCAGTCACCACGTGCACATCACCAATCAGCAAGTACTGGTCACCAGTCATTGGAGTCCCCATGGCACAGGGTAGGGATCAGGTTGAGACCCCCCACCATCTCACCATGCTACCGTTGAATCCATGTACAGATGCCAGAATAGGGAAGAGGATTGTATCGTCATCCCTCTTTCCTATAATCTTGCTAAATCCCTATTGGATGTGGGGCCTTCCACCACAGGATAGTGATGGTCTTTCCTCTGTATGCAGGCTATAGAGTGCTCAATTTCGCTTTCTGTGAGCCAGCATTACCATCATAGGAAGTGCATCACCATGTGCACATCACCAATCAGCAAGTACTGGTCACCAGTCATTGGAGCCCCCATGGCACAGTGTAGGGATCAGGTTGAGATCCTCCACCATCTCTCCATGCTACCATTGAGTCGGTGTACAGATGCCAGAATAGGGAAGAGGATTGTATCATCATCACCCTTTCCTATAATTCTGCTAAATCCATATTGGATATGGGGCCTTCCATCACAAGGTAGTGATTGGTCTTTGTATGCAGGCCATAGAATGGTCAATTTTGCTTTCTGTGAGCCAACATTGCCATCATAGGAAGTAGAGTCAAGTGGGGGGAGATTTTTTTCCCCCAAACACACCAAAAGGGTTGAGGGTTTCATCCACTTGTCAAGTTTGCTACTTGGGTCAGCCCCTTAGCTCCATGTGAGAAGATAGAGGTCAAGGTCCATCTTACCCCCAAATCTCCCCTTCAAGAGAGTAACAAAGTTCTGCCTCCCAGGAGCGAGACCAGCATTAGGATGTCCTGTTGGTGCATGTAGATTCTCACAAGATAGATGTAAAACAGGTCGATGTTGTGCTTCTTTCCTTTGGGTCTCCTTCCTCCTCCCAACCATCAGTCAGAGTGGCAGAGGAGGAAGAGATTTGGTTCTTTGACAAGGCAGCTACCAAGGTTTACTGTTTTTTATTCTGGTATCCCTATCCTAAGCCTTCATTCTCTGAGGACATTAAAATTCTCTCCAGCTTGGAAAAGACTCTCTGGAGCTATCTCTCTAATTTGGTAAGGGCTAGGGGTTTGCTAGATATCATAAGAGATGGTCTGCCCCCTCCCCCACCATTGAGACCTTCGGACTCAGCAACTAGTTATAGTGTTAACACCCTTTCCTGGCTCCTTAAATTCCCTCCTTTGGGTGCTGCAACAACACAAGTGGGTATTTCCACAGGGACATGGGTATGCTTTCCAGTTTACACACTAGAGGCCTTGTAACTAAAATTAGGTCTCTAGTTACTATAACTTTGCATGCTGACCTTTCTATGCAGAGTCTTCTAACCTTTTGAAGGAATGATCTATCTGTCCAACCAAATTTCTGTCAAGCTGTGGCCAAAACATCTAGACATGAATTTTCTATGACCATAGCTTTATTAGCAAAGCTTCTTCATCTCTACTGGGATGTTGCCCTCGACACATCCAGGGTCTTACTGGAGCACATTAAGAACCTTTTGAGAATTTGAAAGACTAGCAACACACAGTCCTTCACATCTGCTCCTCACCAGTCAAACCAGCTAAGAAGTGGAATCATCCTGACATAGGATCCATTATTGAATTGAAGTCCTTCAAAGCTATACAGCCCCAGTCCAGGTGACAATCTCAATTCTGAGCTCCCCCTCAGCATTCGGGCCCAAGAAAGACATGCAACAAAGGCACAGGGAGGAAGTTTCTGGGCCCTTCCCTCTTTCCTAAGAACAAGGGTCAGCCCTGGCGACCTGTTCTCTCCTGGAGTGTGGCCCTCTTCTATCATTTCCCATAGGTGCCAGGCTAAACCTTTTTTCAGTGGTGCTGTCAGGTATCATATTTGATGGGTTGATTCTATCATAAAAGAAGAATACCAATTTTTGTTTTGAGATCTTTCTCCTCTAGAGAGGTCCCCTGTGTGCTTCCACCAGTTGGATCTGATACAGTTGAAGGAATAGGTACACTCACTTCTGCAGATCACCAGATGGGTGCAGTGGAAAGGGTGTTCTTCTACTCCTGGATTTTCCTATTAACAAAAAAATGAAGGTTACAAGTAAAGATCAACCTTTCCTTAATCAAATTTCTGCAGTAGGAACCTTTCAAGATGGAGACCAGTCACAGTCAAGTCTCCATTTACCTTCACGATGGTACCTTCACATGCCTCTCTCTGCTCCTGATAGGAAGTTCCTCAGATTTTACTTGGATGGGGAGGTCTTCCAGTTTCACACTCAGCCATTCAGCCTAGCCTCAGCTCATGAACTTTTACCAGCATCATAGGAGCTGTGGCTATCCACACGGTTGATTGGTTGATCCACATTGGTGGCGTAGAATCCCTCAGACCAGATCTGATTCATCGTTGGCCAGTAGTGATCAGACTGGGTCTTTTAGCCATCCTAAAGAGATTATAGCTTACTCATTGGCTTGTTTACTTCTGTCTCTTCTTGGGACCTTGAACTTCACATTGGACCTGGTTCCCCTAGGCAGATTGCACTTGTACCTCTCTAATTTCTCCTTCTAGCAAACTGGAAACCATACAGGGACCCTCTGACTGCCCAGATTTCTCAAATCTGGATTTTTAGCATCATTTGAATTGATAAACAAATCAGGACAGAATTGTCATATATACCCCTGAAACCCACTCCTATCTGTTTGCAGATACATCAGATTCCTGGATGAACCTGACTTCTGCATCAGTTGTTCAGAAATGAGGGCAGTGTTCATAGCCATACAGGGGTACATTGACAAGATAGGTTGCTGTGTGATGGTCTCCTCTGAAAACATGTCTGTAGTAGAGTACCTCAAGTGACAAGGAGGCACACAGTCCCCTTTTCTGCCTGAATGGAGGCTTTGGAACTTCCTTTGCTGGTCAACCTCACAGGGGATTACCCTCAGAGTTTACCACATTTCTGGCAAAAAGAATATTTTAGCAGACATGCTGTTCAGGTGTTGCAATTGGCAGTGTGAAACCTGTGAATCCTAGTTGTTCCTCCTTGATTGCAAAGGTTATGTTTCTTGTCATCCTTTCAGTTTCTACTATCAAGAACTATACAGCAGCCCTTTCCAGTACACTCATATTTTCAAAAGGCACCATTACATAGCAGATCTGATCAGGTATTTCAAGCTGCAAAGATCGTTGTCTTGCATGTTATTGCCTTAATGGAAGCTGTTTTCTCTTGCTTAAACCCCCAATGAACCTTTGGGTTAACTTCTTTTGAGAACCTCACCCTGAGACTGTTCCTTGCTCTCCTTAGCATTTTTTAGAGTAAGCTTCACACCCTTTCAATAGAACAGTGCTAAGCTTTATTGGAAATTATGAATCAGTTTCTCTCCTTTGCCAACCAGGTTTCTTAGCCAAAAACCAGTTTCCATCAGTTGCTACACTCTGATGCAACTGTTTCCTGACAGATATAATTCAAAATGAGATGGAGATAAGAGGTAGCATTTTTGTGTGAAGGGTCCTTTCATTCCAGAGGGATTTATGCCTCAGAATCCTTTCATCCCAGAGGGCTCAGTTTGACCTGGTGGAACCTATATCAGCAGTACAACAGGTAACCTTCCCAAGTCACTCAGCAGCTTTAAAGCAATGTGCATTGCTCTGCTTATGCTAGTTTTCTTAAGACTGCTTGCATTCATTGACCTGTACTGATCCTTGCACATATATAACCAGAAACTTGAATCTGTTTCAAAATGTTTTGAGACCAGAGCCAGGGCAAACTGTGGTGTAAGGGGATATAACTTCTACCACATCTTACCTATCCTCATAGCATATTATAACTGGGAAATGTATCAGATGAACCGAATTAGGTAAAATATGTTTTGTTTATAATAATTACCCATTCATGATATGAGCACAGCCTTCCAAGCTCTCCATGCAGTTACATCACTGAATGAGAAGTGCATGTCCACTCCAGTAGTAGCTGGTAATTTACAGCATTTGGTGCCAGTCCCCTCTACCTAAGGGGAGACTACTCTTGTCTGACCTTGTGTCTCATCAAGCATACAACTATCTTTTGCACTTTTGTTGAGAAAACAAGCCAGAAGACATGTTTCACTTCTTTTTATTGTGGGAGATCTAGATTTGTGAGGTAATGGATGTTCTAACATACTATGATCAGTAAGTATTATTGAAGAAACATTTAACTTTAGGTGTTATTAAGATTCCTTGTGAAGTTTTTAGAGTCCAGAAGCAACATCATGCACAGTATGCAGTTTACTTTGTATGATTTGATACTGTATTGATATCAAGTAGAGGAGTAGTCATTTTAGAGAATGCAGCATGGTTGTCATGCCAGTAATGATTAGGCACTTCAGAATAGCTTGTGTCAGAATGTTTAAAGTATCCTAATGTTAGTGTGTCTTTGGGTTGAAATTATCAAAAATATATTATTGCATATTCATAACTTCTTCTTTCAGATAAAATATATGTGGAACTTACCATTCTACAGGCAAAAGATCTGGTAGCAATGGACAGGAATGGTAAGGTCCTATTTGTTTTAAAATGTGACAATTAGTGTATACATTGTAAATAGAAAGTTGAGAAGTCCATCATGCTACCTAAATTGAAAATATTACTTACTATAGCTAACTACTAAAAGATTTACTACTTAAGAACATATCTTTTACAATAATTTTCTTCAAAACTTAAACTTTTTACACCTCAGAAATCCTTTAAGTTTGTCTTGTTTATATAGCAGTGCAAGGCATATGTACCAGATTTGTGTCACCAACAATTCAGGAGTGTCAGCAAGACTTTGTGTAGGAGTTTTGGAAAGTAAAATAATGAGAGAATATATCATGGCATTGTTTACAAGACTTTGCAAGACTGACATTGTTTTCTGCACAAGCTATGCTGGATATAGAGAATATGCCATGTTTTATTGTCAAAGTGTTGTATAAAATGTTATGGAAATATAAACAGGAAAAACAATAAATATGGTTTTTATCTGCATTTGACTCACTGTTTATCTGCTTCTTCCATCTGACAGGTTTTAGTGATCCATACTGCCAAGTGATGATGAACAACAAACAGCTGTTCTGCACCAGTGTCAAGAAGAAGACCCTTTTTCCAAAGTGGAATGAGAGCTTTATGTTTGAGATGAAGGAGGATGTCGGCATGATTGAAATTGTGAGAATCACAAGGAGTGATATAATTTAAATGATCTTAATCTTTATACATTACCTCTTTATGAGCTATTGATGAGATATGAGGCCTGTGTTGCTTATGATAGACATGCCATTGCCCCTACATCATGATTTTTTATGAGGACAGCATATCCTTGAGGACAAAATGTGTTGAATCTAAAAGATAAGTACATGTTGTAACAAGATAGAAACTGAATGGATTTTGGATCAGGTGAAAACACCAAACACAACGTATGAGAATGAACAGAGAAATTTATGAACTGAAGTATACAAGTTTTAAAACTGTCACAATGCATATAGATGTGACAATGAAATGAGAGGATATATTTATGTATGCATATATATATATATATATATATATATATATATATATATATAAACACCAAATAAATATGTAGACCCTAATAATGATTTGCTTATACACTATGACAGTTCAGTAGATCTAACTGGACTCTTATGAACATAATAAAAGAGAACCATTCATCAAATGATATCAAAACGCCATACTGTGAATATGTAAAAGAAAAATATGTACAGTTCATATAACCATGTACCATATTACAGAAATGAGTATAGTTCACACCACATGATATAAAGATGAGCACAGTTCATATAACCATATGATATTTTAAAAGAAAATGAGTACAGTTCCTATCAATATATGATTTAAAAATGAGTATGGTTCATATAACCATATGTCCTTATGATCAGAATCCAGTTCAATGTATTTTGGCACAATTTGGATTTCACATCCTTTGATGAACTTGCGCTGCCACAAATTGTGCTGCCAAACTTCCAACTGCACTGACAAGCTGCCAATTACGCTGGTATATTTAACAGCTGTGCTGCCACACTACTGGTTATGTTGCCACATTTTCAGCTCTATGAAGTCGCACTGCCAGCCCTTTCATCCCTTTGCTGCCAGCCCTTTTAGCTAGAAATAGACCAAACTGGCCAGCATATTATTTTGAATAAACATTATTAATAATAAAATATATAAATCTCACAAATCATAAAAAATAAATAAAAATACACTAATCATTGCAAAAATCCATTAAAATACTTACTACTTTAAATTTGTAAACATCAAGAATACTAGATAAAATGTTATATCTATATGAGGCATTTAAAGTATGGATATAATTGCAAATTGAACTTCTTGCCCCTATGCCTGTAGTAAGTTGTCTGATGTAGACATTTAGCAAGATCTCGGTGATTACTATTCCTATGCATAGCAGTATGCTTCCTATAAGTACTAAAAGATCAACGTGCAAGATCCAAGGAAAAGTACCCATGCACGTCATGAAATGTGGGCATCTCACTGCAAGCAGTCTAAGAGCTGCATGTATTACTCAGTAACTAGTAGTCAAGGTAAAAAGAAATAAAACTACTCTAGGTTATGCTGTACAGGTCAACAAAGTCAATTACACAGAATTTTTCAAAGCATGACCAAGTTATTTTCTTCCCTTATTCCATGACTTATGTTTAGAAGTAGATTTTGACAGTAAAAGTGGGTCATTATCACTTCAAGCCAATCAGTTTTGAAAAACTATTTTCATTATTGGAACTTTACATGTCTTAAAAAGTAAGTCAAAACATAGAATGTGTGCACCATGTTTAAACAAAATGGCAGACTTTAATTCTGATAGTGATAGCAATGTGATCAGCCAGATACTGTCAGAAATTGTCAATGAAAAGTCTGAATCTGAGTTTTTGGTGCTGAGGATTTAACTGAACAACTCTGACCCTGAATCAGATTCTGGATTTATCTTGCAGTCTGAACAACTCCAACCCTGACTCAGGATTTACCTTGCAGTCTAAACAGATCTGACCCTGAAATCAGACTCTGGATTTATCTTGTAATCTGAACATCTCTGACCTTGAATCAGACTTGGGTTTCACTAACATATACATTGAAAATGATGATATACAAAATGATGGCAGTCACAAAGTTCCCTGGTGTTATCATCCGACTGGTCCTAAACCACTGGCCAGTTTTAATCCTTCTACAGCAAACCAGTGAATATCTTCTTAGAAGGTAAAATATGAATGATACCATAGCCAAAAAAAACAAAATTTTTATGCAGAGTTAAAACAGTGACAAGATAATGTCACAGACAAGCACTGTTCACGTACCACAAGGATAAACTTAATGCTTTTTATATTTAAGTATCACCATGGTTGTCTCACCACATGACTCTTACCTACCATACTGGTGCACATATGAATATGTAGTGTCCAGGGAAGTTATAAGCACATTGACATGGAACAGATATGAACATCAGTCAATACTTTCATATCAATATGCAGGCCTCACAAGTGATAAGGGGCACCCCAGTTATCATCAACACCATCTTGACATGTAATTGGCCAGTATCACATATTCCACCTGCCAACTGGATCATTGAACTTGGGAGAGGTCTAATTGGCAAATGTTGTGGAAGAAAGCAGGAAAATAGTGGTATCAGGGAGATTCTAGTGCTGCTGAATCAGCAATGCATATAGCATGTACCTGACCGAAAGAAACCATTTTTTCAGATAAATGGTTATCATAAAACTAACTATGGCAGTTGTGTGTGCAACATCCATATGTGTTATGGTTGCTTCTTTCAGTTCGTCATGAGAAATAAACCAGTTGTGATTCAAAGAGATTAATAAATTCAGTTTTCTGATTGCATTTGTTTGTATGATACATGGACTTTGGAACTGAGAAGAAGCAATGAAACAAATGAGCGGTTTATTCAGTTTTATTTCAGATCCTTCCAAGGGTACTTTGGCAACATAATAGAATAAGTTGTTTTTCAGATCCTTCAGGGGGCACTTTGGTTGCATAACAGAATCAATTGTTGTACAGATCCATCAGGGTGCACTTTGGCTACATCACAGAATCAATTGTTATTCAGATCCTTAAGGGGGGGGGGGCACTTAAGCTGCATAACATAATCAGTTGAGTTTAGATCCTTCAGGCAGCACTTGGTTACATAACAAAATTGATTGTTTGTACAGATCCTTCAGGAGACACTTTGACTACATAACAGAGTCAATTGTTATACAGGTGGTACATCTGTAATCATAATAAGTTCATGTGAAATTATGTCTTGTAAAGATATATATCATTCATAATATACAGAAGAAAGTTGAAGCTTCACAGTGTTTCAAATGGTTCAGACTAGGCCAATAACAATTGTCAGAAATTAGGACAACCCAGAAAGTTTCAGGGCATGTTAGTAAATACTAGTATTTTATTATTGTTTGTACATGTGGTACAGAATCTGTAATTGTTAATCAAATGCAATTTTGTCTGAATTTTATGTAAAGAAATTAAATTACAATTCAAGTATTATATTCTTTTTATTCAGAAAATTGGCAAAACAATAAACATGGAACAGTATAATTCTAAGCAGGATTCATTCATTATCTGCAGGAAACATCAGTTACTTGACTGCTTTCCTGGCACTAATATGTCACTGATGTATTTTGAAAATGTAATTATTTCCCTTTTTACACATGATCTACCATATACATGTAATTGTTTCTTTAGAAATTTTCTCTTTGCCAGTTCTTATTCAAAATATACTCATTAGACACAAAAAATAATGAACATGGCTGGTAATGATGATTACTGATAAGTGTTCCAAAAGTTGACATGATATTTTTTCATGAATTTTTCTCAGAAAAGCTGCTTGTGTCTGCCATATTTTGTAAAATTGTTGTTTAAATAAAAATAACACTGACTACCCCCTCACTACCCCAACCCAATTTGGTTTCTGAATGAAAAATTGTGAGAATAATATTTATGTTTCAAGTTTGAATTGCAAGTAAATACTGTTTAAAATCCTAATGTGATGAAAATTGAATGATGGAGAATATTAATGGATGTTTAATGCATGGGATTTATTGTATGCAGATGAAAGATGTTCTAAAAAATTTAACATTTTGAGTACACTTTAAATGATCATTCTAAGGTTTACAACCATGTTCATTTTTGTGGTAGACCATGTGTGAGAATATCTTGGAAATATTAACTAATATTACACTGGATGGATACAGACTATTTAAATAATAATGAAAAGAACACAAGTTCATGTTGTTAGTGATTAATTATAACCAGGGTAATTTTTACAATTACCAAATAAAGAGATTGGAAAAGTGACCAGAAAAGTACTTAGAGCCCTCAAATTTTGAATTTTGCACAATTAAAACCAAACTGATACATTTTGTTGCAAGGCTAAATATTAATTGCAGTTAAAATATCCCAGTTGACTGAGACCATGCCCTAGTACATCAAAGCAGATAAAATTGTAACCAACATGCATATTTATAGCATGATTTAAGATTATACAACGTTTTCAGATCATAACTATCTTGAGGAGATTTCTCCATTATTTTAAACATTTATAAAATTGCTCTGGTTCATTTATTTGGGCAAGGATACTGTGCAATGCACTAATGTAAACAAGCTACATCAGACCTACATGAAAATCACATCAATTAAATTTTAATTATTGGATAATCTATTTAAAGTCCCCACTGAGATAACAGTCACTAATGTAAGAAATTAATCATTTTCCAATGACAGACACACATCTGAAACACTGATTCATGATTCAGTCATTGTCAAGTGACAGACACTCATCTGAAACACTGCTTCATGATACATTGTGCAAGGACATAAACTCATCTAAAACACTGATTAATGAGACAGATTTGCAAATGCAGGATGAGAAAAGGCCTAATTATACCTCATAATAATTTTCAAATGCTTACTCATAATTTATTGTTAAAAAGGTGCCCTCCTATTATAAATCATTTCATATCCATTCAAAATTTGTGTTTTATGTCACATCATCTGTTAAAAATGGTGTCCCGTCTCTGTATGAGTTCATTTAAAGTAGAGGTTTCAGGAAGTTAGCAGCAAAGTTCTTTTTTTTTGCAAGAGGCACTTAATTTACTAGAGAAAGAGAATCTTTTTTGATAATATCTGAATATGAAAATCTCATCATGTACAAATTTTATTATAAAGGATACATTTAAAATATGGCTTTGTATATGGCAATATTGGTACTTAGGACAGTCCATATTACAAAACAATTCTATATATATATATATGTATGATGTGTATATTCTATGCATATATAATGTATATAATGTTGTACATAACATAAAATTAAGTTGTAAACAGCATTCATACAAACAGTTTAATTCCCTATGTGGTTTTAAGTAAATGAGATCATCTCAGAGTGTCCAATATAGAAAGTAACTTTCTCTTTTTCAGTTTCTGTATGACAAAGATATAATTTCCAAAGATTTCCTTGGGAAGCTTACTCTGACTTTGGAGCAAATGAAGGAGTTGTCACACAAGGTAAAATCATTTTTATTTTCTTGCTTCCTTTTTTTTGATGCCAGACTAAAAAAAAATTTCAGATATGTTACTCATTCATAATAGGTTCTGAGTATACCCACAACCTCACTGATTAAGCCCTAGAAAGCTAAAAACGATCTTCACAATGTCCTTCACTTGTTTTAGCAATAAAAGTGCTTAAGTATTGTTAGCTTGCCTCTGCAAAAGACTAGAGTGGGCTTCCATTGTATTGAGAGATTGACAGCAAATCCCATCAATTTATTAATTTACTCAGGTAATTTATTAATCCACTCAAGTCTGGTCAGTAAGTTATTTACAAGGACATGCAGATATGGAAACACATGCACCAAAATGCAGATGCCATCAATATTGCAGCTGACAGTGCATCTTTCATAATATTTTCTGATGTCTATGTCACAGCAGTCTGAAAGATTGCCAACGAAGAAGAAACTTTAGCTATCTCTGCCATCACAGGTTTTTCACACAGCTACAGCCCTACCATCATGACATAACCTGGTGGGTCAATACCAACATGATATGGTGACCCAACTGTATAATCCATGGTTATTCCATCATTACATGTAGTCCAGTTGCTGGCTGTAGTGATCTTCCCATGATAGCCAGTGTCGAACTTAGGCACCAGACATCAGCCAGACCACATTCATTCCATGTCCATCAAAGCCTTGACTCATTCCTTCAGGCATAAGTATGTGGTTTGGTGATCTATTTTCCTAGTATAACCAGTCATTAGTGCCACAACCAGAGCATTATGTCACAGTAAAGACTACAGGTGCCAGTACCAACAAGGTGGGGTGGACAACCTGGGCTATCCCATAATATTTCATCACTGCATACAGACTCTGGTACTGGTTATATTGATTATTTCCTCAATAGATTTTGGCACCATAAGTCAGTCAGACCCAGACTACAACTCCAGCTTTGGCCCAGCCTTGACCTACACCATCCAACACTGGTTCTGGGTATAGTAATTTGTCTTCCTGGTACATCCAGTGACTCAATTCAGTGTTGGACACCTAGCACATCAGGTCCAGTCCCAGCTTAGTCACAAGTGCCCAGTATAACCTGTGCCAGATTTAGTGAACCATTCTCCCACACTGTCCAATACTGGCCCTGACTTGCACCAGACAGATCCATCACCAGTCCTGTCCCCATCATAACCCAGCGCTGGTAACTCTCCATCCCGAACATTGTTTTGAACTGTCGACAGCACTCAAAGAACATGCATGGAAATCACTGTATCCCAGCATGGTCAGACTGTCAGTTTTTCATAATCCCTGACACCATTCTTCTCCATCTTAGTTGTCACTACCTTTGCATGAGGTTTCATTGCCACCCCCAACTCTTATGAGTTTGAAAACTTGTGCTTACAAGCTCCACCTTCGTTTATCAATCCAACATTATCCAGGGAAGACCCAGCTTTTCTTGCATTGATTGAAACAGTTCTCATGCCTCTACATGCTCAAACTCCATCATTAGCCTTTAAAAAATTCCTGCATCCATCAATCTCCTAACAACACAAGGCCCGTCTTATTGAAAACAGCTTCTACAGTATGGTTGAGTTGCTGATATCTTGCATTGCTTTGAAAGCAACTTGAAGACTCAAGTCATCAAAGGCCTTGCTTTTTGCATCATTAATTCCTGTTAAACTTAAGCCTTGAATTTTTACATGACACATATACCAGTCTTGTACACTGAAGTCCTAGCTGTCAACAAAGACTTTTCAGGACTGCAAACGGTGAAACCTTCCACTTTGTGCAGAAATGCATTGTCCTTAGGCAACAGCCAGTTTGCATCATATTGTTTCTATTTGACTTGGTCTCAGTGGCTATATTTCAGTAATCAGAACATAGCCTAGATCCATTTTATATGCCTGCTGTTACTTAAATGCGAAGACCTGCACCCATCGGTTTTTTGCACAGTAAATTTAGCTCAATACCATGTGCTTAAGCAAACTTTGTTAATGGCTTTCACTTGGGGTAAGGAAGAAACCTATTTATTCTGGAATCAAAAGGTCATAGGTCAAGGTCACAGTGACTGAAAGAAAAAAAGTGGTTTCTTCATGATAGCTTTAATTCTAGACCATATATAATAACCAAACTTTTTGGATGTCTTGCACTTTTCGTAAGAAAGAAATCAAAGGATTTGGTGATAGGTCATGGTCATTGCAACAGAAACAAGGGAGAAAGTCTTGTTAACTTAAATTACAAACCACAAATGGCACCCACTTTCAAGATGGCCATCTCAGTTATGGGAAGGAAATATTAATTAGATGTTGGGGTAGACTGCTTAAAGATCATGGTCACAAGGACCCAAATTAAAAAAATTGTTTTCTGCATGAAATGATCAGCTTCTTAAACAGCTTCATAAATGGTTTTCCTTGTGAGGGTAAAGGAGGAGCTAATTGCTTTTAGGGTTATAAGGTCAAAGTCACTGTGACCCATAGGTTACAGCTGGTCTTGCTAGTGCCTGCACATCGAGTGGGTTTTGTAATTTACCATTTCAGGTACTCTTCTTATACTTGTCCTGAGAGTATTTTCTTTAAAATTGTCTAAATATCTTGATAATATTCTTGCATTGAGAAAGCATCTAAAATTACAGTATTTCTATACATGTCATGTTCTTCCATGAGCCTGCTATTTTTTTGTTTGTTTGCATCAGGTGATAACAGCAGTGGTGGCAGTGAAAAGATCAATGATCTTGCAATTTCGTTTTAATATTATGTGTTTGAATATTTGAAAGTCTTATAACATGAATTATAAAGTAGTTTGTGCATAAGACATGTTCCATAGAACAGATGGTTCTTTGTTTTGTACTATTTAGGGCTACAGCCAGATTTAGTTATCTCCCTTTACTATGAATACGGACAAATCCTTCAGATATCATATTTTGTATCTGTGGAAAATTTTAAGAAAAATTAAAAGTTGCAAATTCATTAGGATTTATAATTTTAGGTTATCTGTACAACAGGCCAGGAATGAACATGGCCAAAACATTTTACAGATACAGGTAAATAGCACATATTGACCCTAGAGATAACTTAAGAAAAATTTGTTGGCGCACAGTATTAATTTCTTTCACTTTTTGGGGAAAAATGTTTATGGTCTTGTAAAAAGAAATTAAATTTCATATATCTTCATGACGCAAAACTAGCTATGTAAAATAGTCTCCCTGACTTTGATCACATGTTTTGTATTAGAGAACATATGTTCAAACAAGATTATTGTGTGCCTCCATTGGTGGACCCTGAGAGCTGATTATATCTTAGATCAACACAGCAAATATTTATTTTACATTAATGCTATTTGATAGGCTAAATATGTCACATACTTCCTAAAAATCACTTTTGACCCATAAAAGCATCATTATTTAATTATATTTAGGATATAAGTCTTAAGTTACATGTATAAACTTTTTTATAGATAGCCTGTATGAATGGTTAAGTGAAGTGTCAGTGACTAATTCTTTTCTCTTCAGCAGAATAATATGTGTCTGACAGAATGTTAATCAAAAAGAGAACAAATATAATGATGTAGTAAAATCTGTGTCAGTGCTACTTGTTATTTGTGTTCTTCATAGGAGATACAGAAGATGAGGATCCTAGTACTGAGTTTTATAGCTTGTATAGCCTTGAAAAGTCCTTGAATTTGATGGTTTGCCTTGAAAACTCCTCAAGTTTCAACAAAGTTGGGTTTATTCTTAAAAACTTCTTATATTTATTTGAGGGAATATCAAAAGTTTTAACTGAATAAAATAAATCAAGTTATAAATTTGGTATTTTCCAAAATAATAAATAAAATAGGATACAGTTTGGTGGATCAAAAGACACATGACACTATGTCTTGCTTTGCAGTGACTTATATTTTTATTTCTGCTCCTCATTTTCAGAAAAGTGCCATGTGTACATAAATTTCAGGTGTATTGTTGTAATGTCCTTGCACATAATTTTAGATATTGCTTTATTCACAGATGTTCATGATTGTCCTAGAAGCTCAATCCTTATGCTGGGGATTGGGATGGCTGTACCACTTGTACATATAACCACTTTGTTGCACTTTTTTCCACAGGGCACATCAGACTGGTTTTTCTTGCAGAGGACTCAGTCTGGTCAGCTACAGGTGCACTGTTCTGTCACTACCAAGGAAAGTGTGGTGAGTGTAGTATAGAATGTTTCAGAGATGCCAGGGTGCAGCTTTAATAAACAAACTTGTCATATTAATTAATATTTTTTTCAATATATATATATATATATATATATATATATATATATATATATATATATATATATATATATATATATATATATATATATGGCTTCCAAATGTTTCTTCAGTGATTTAGAAGAGACATGGTGCATTAAAGAACTATTATTTCTGGTAAAGTTTCTTGTATGGTGTCCATTCCACAAGCAGATGCTTCTTAATCCTGTAACCTCTAAGCATCTATATGTGCAAAATGTATTTGTTTACTGTATATCAGCAACTATTCAAACATTTCATTAATTAGTCCACCAGTGTCTATGATGATGATTACACATCACATGCTTGGCTTCACTTCTTTCGTTTGCTAGTAAATTAATGATTCTGCAGAACAATTTCACACAGTATGATATGGAGATGAACTATATTCAAGCAAATGACACCATTGACCAAAGCTAGCAAATGCACATAGTGCTAATTAGTAAACAGTGCTGCTGAAAGATTTCACAAATTATGGTAATGAACTGTAATCAAGAAAATGTATAGCATGATAAATGCATACTGGATAAAGTTAGTCACATTTAGTTCTGCTGGAAGTTACAGCTATGTAATATGACCTTTTACATGCGGGAACATTGATATACTTGTATAGTCCATACAGCTTACAAAACAACAAAACTTTCTGCAGGTTTTGAAAAACTTCTGTCAAAATCGATAGATCTTATGTTCACTGCTTCATCTTAATCTTGTCTGTGTGTATGCATCAATTTACAACCTGATAAAGAGGTTTGTGTTGGGGGGGGGGGAATCACAGCTATATATGAAATTGACAGACATACTTATTGAATAACATGCGTAGGACATGGATTACTCTTAGATGTAAATCTTTGATTCCAATCATGGTATTAATTGGGGTACACAGTGTGTTAATTTTTTAAGTAGTTGCCAAGGTTTTAGTGATTGAGGGATGTGAAAATGAAGCATTTTTTGGCATGGTACTGTAAGTATAATGTTGGCTCTGAATCTGACAGCAATTATTAAAATTGCGAACTACCATATATACTTGCATATAAGTTGACTTGACTATAAATTGACTCACCTTTTGAGCCAGTTTCTCTTTGACCATCATATAAGTCAGGGTGTGTTTTGCAAATCAGATATACCTTAAAGGGTGACTTATCAGTCAGAGTTGCACTTTGGAAAAATAAGCAAGCCCAACTGGATGGATAGACATATGTGAAAAATAATGACAGAACTAATATAAAATACAATTATATTATTGAGTGGAATATGTCAGAAGTAATTAGACAACTTAGTTTGTCCTAATTAAATCCAGTAAAATCTATAATGCTTTACATTTTAAATACGTTAAGTCCATGAATTCAGTTATAGGGCACATACCAGTATAAAAATAGTTCACAATGATCCAATGCACAGTATCCTGTAATGTTAATTCCATGCATCTTACAAATAAGCAATTAAAGTTAATTCCATAATTTTTGTGATTCACAGATCCTTAAATGTCAGTATCTAATGCCATCTGGTATAGAGTCCAAGAATTCTTCGTTATTGTGTGATAAAGTTCTATTGTCTAGCCATCGTAAATCATCTTGGTCTAGGCATTGTAAATATCGTCTGACCCTCATTCCTTGGCTTCACTGTCATATACAGGTGCTATGAAGAGACTGAGCTTGGGATCTTTGAGTAACACTTAGATCATACTGTCTTCAAATTCTGGAAGATGTAGAACTGTACTTGGCACTGAACAAGTAGATGTACTTAATTCATGGCTGGATCATCAACTTGAAAACAAGTGAGTGCTGCCGTTACAAGTCACAGGCTTGTCGGGTCATGTGCACTAGCAGAAAACTTCAGAAATATCACTTGGAAATTAAAAATATAACTTTTGGAAAAGGAAAATACATCTTAAATCAACACTTGTATTGCGTCAAACACAGCATTTATACAGCAGACCACAAATATTAACAGAAACACAGGTTATTAGGACTTGCACAGAACTGGAAGCAATATACTTCCTAGAAAACACTCATGGTAAACAACATTGACGGACACTTCACTTTGCAGTTGGTAGTATTTAATTTACCCATAATATTTTAAAATCCAAATAACTGTAGATGCAAGTATTGTGTATTGAATACCATAATGAAATGGATAAACACAGTACATACCTTATACACATTTCTGAATGGGAATAGTGGCATTAAAATGTGAGCGCTCCGGTGGCCTAGTGGTTAGAGTGTCCACCTCAGATGCTGGAGGTTGTGGGTTTGATCCCCAGCTGAGTCATACCAAAGACTTACAAAAATGGTACTAACAGCTGCCTCGCTTGGCGCTTAGCATTAAGAGGTTAGTGTTAGGACTGGTTGGCCTGGTGTCAGGATAATGTGACTGGGTGGGACATCATGCTACATGTCTGCGGCATGATACCCCAGTGCTAGACATCACTATAAACTGCCACACTGCAGACATCGTAGCAGTATGACAGAAAAATTGTTAAAGCTACATTAAAAATCCAAATCACACACACACACACACACACACATTAAAACGTAAAATTGCAATTTAAAGTATTTTTGTGTAGTGCAAGAATTTTTTTAGTTTCATTTCCTCTAGATTTATAAAAAAAAAAATTTTTATGTCATGCTTATAAGACATCCCCTACTCTGCATGAACAAAATTTTCAGCAAAAAGGATTGACTTATAAGCAAATATGTACAGTAGTTCATTCTTTTGAAAACATAACGTCATTTCTCAATTTAAATTGCACAAATTTGAAATGATTATTAATCTTATGTTATAACTTTTTACAAATAAACAACATTATAAAGTTACAAATTACAAAGATGAAGACTTATATGGTCATAATTTATTGCTACATAATCAAAATATAAAGAAAAGAATAAGTGCAAAATGTACCTTGGTATGTATAGCTTTGTTACTCAGTTATTAAGACCAAAACATCTCATTTTAAAAAAACTGGAAACAACCTGGTCTAAACATGACTTGCGTGATAAAAGCATTTTATCCACGTCAATTAACATATGTTATAGAGACTATTAAGTTCTATAATCTGATTATTAATTTGTTATTGGAATGTCCTTGATTTCCAATAAAGCAATTTATTGAGCAGCAGGGAGGGCAAACCCTACAACTTTTTTAAGAGGGTTATTTTTGAAAAATAAAGCTTCCTTCGAAAATGAAAATACAAGGTCAATAACATCAGACTGAAACCTCTAACTGACTGAGACTTCTCTAATTGGGTTAGCTCATTTTTGTTATTGACGCTTTTGACGTTCGTGTTTTTTTGTGCCTATATGCGCGCTTGTTTATCCATCGCACACTCAGTTTTTGTCATCGCCCTCCCTGCTGCTGTGTCTCTCAACCAAACATTTTATCGAGACCTATAAGATATTGCAACCGAGGATCATGTAAATTTATCATGATAAATTTTGCACTTCTGAAAAGAAGTTTCTGAATTTAATCATATCCATATCCCCTGAACACCAAGTCTGATGGGTGTTTCACAGACTATGTGTATCAATACCGTTAATGACAACCAGAAGATTACAGTTATCTCTGATCACTTTTAGGTATTTGTGTATATCGCTGAGTAACATATATAACATCGGTGTTTTGGTGTCTGCCTTGAGAAAATATACAAGCTGGATTTGATTGTTTGTCCAGCATTACATCATCGTATACTACAAGATTATTAATAAATCCATTGAGGTCATCTACAGATGGAGCTTCATCAATATTGGTGATAAAATCAATAATATCATTTACCATCTTCATCCGACGACTTGCTTTTTCATTAAAATCTTTAAGCACATCGTAGCATCGCTGATAATCTACATATGGTGCCACTAAATACAACTTATCCCACTTGAGCCATCTCATTATCAGATTAAGCAACAATGTGTTCTTACCAGACCCAGATGGACCTATGATAATTGCTCTGATAGAATTTGGTAGTGCTGCATGATGCTTGATTGGCTTTTATTTTCGTGTCGCTGAGAAATCAGTGACAGTCGTGTTGTAGAAATATAATAAGTAAATATGGATTTATATTGTGTTCGATGCAGAGCACCCACCCCCACCAGTGGATTAACAACAGTAATAACAAAAAATAAAAAACGTGCGCTTACAGGCAAGTGTGTAAAATGTGGTATGAGCAAATACAGATTTATTTCGTCTCGTACGAAGACAGGCGGTGATATTGCTTCTTCACTGGGAAAATTACCAGGGACTCCATGGATTAAATACCCCGCAGAAAAACATCTTCCTGAATATAATTATTGTGGTCCTGGAACCAGACTTGATATCCAACTTGATGAACGAGACCAACCAAGACCTGGAGAGTATCCAATAAATGTGATTGATCAAGCGTGCCACATTCATGATGTCACATATAAAAATCCGGATTTACAACAACGATATATTGCAGACGTGAAGTTGATACGTTAAAGTCTGTAAGAAATAAATCTCTCAGAGAATCACTAGCTAACTGGCTGGTAAGATCTGCGATGAAAGGTAAACTAGTGCTAGGTGCTGGTAATTAATCATAGATAACTATTATAATGGAATCAGTTTATTATAGCCCAAGAGGATATTGGAGGGGTAGAGCAGCAATTTAGTAAACTTGCTGATGCAGCAAATGTCACACGTTCTGTTGCTGCAAATTGGTTAGCACGACAGGCAATATGGCAGATTTATCTACCACCACCTAAAAAAATTCAGTATGCACATTTTAATGTCAGCACTCCCAATGAAGTTCATCAAGCAGATATTTTGTTTTTGCCACATGATACTATTAAAACTGGTAGACGTCAATCGCACACATACAAATACGCGTTAACTGTCGTTGATGTTGTAAGTAGATATAAAGAAGCAGAACCACTATCAACAAAGACAGCAGCTGAAATTGCATCTGCGTTTAAACGAATTTATCAACGAGGATCCGGACCACAAGGTGGTCTACAATGGCCATAGCTGCTACAGGTTGATCCTGGCAAAGAATATCTTGGTGCAGTAACGTCAATGATGAAACAACATAACGTCAAAATCAGACGAGGACACACCGTACTTCATCGTAATCAGGCAGTTGTTGAGCGATTTAATTGAACACTTGCTGAGCGACTGTTTGGATATCAGTATGTGCAGGAAATATCCCTAAATAAAGTTCAGAAAGACATGAGATCTCATGAATGGGTTGCAAGACTACCAAGTGTGATAGCTGCGTTAAATAATGAAATTACTCTTGCAACTTATATGAAACCCATCAGCGCGATCACAAAAGAAGATATACCAGTACAACGATGTGACTCTTCCTCAAAACAACCAGTACTAGGTAATGTGACTGTAAGATATTTATATGAACCCAGTGAACTTGAAGGTGGTAAAAAAAGAGCAACTGATCCTATTTGGAGTGTGACCACACATAAAATTTCCAGTGTGGTAAGATCCACAGGTAGACCTGCAATCTACAGACTAGATTCAACTGCTCCTTAACATGGATTTGTACGCAAACAATTACAAGTAATTCCTAAGGATACTCAATTACCACCGCCTTCACTTCTGTGAAAGCAGGACAGCAGCACCCCTACGTCGATTACCCTCAAGACATGTCAGCATTACATTTTTGCGTGTGTGGCCGAGACTACTATTAATTCTATCCATGGTAAATTGTCTTGGATTATTATTTGAATACTGCCACAACATTACTGTGTTACAGCTTGCACAATGATTACTTTGTTGTTGTTTCAACGTCATGATAAATTCAATATCAAGATCAAAGTCACATTTACTTATTTTGTCAGATCGCTGATAACCAGCTGATTTTTTCCTTACTATATCATTGCAGTTGCTATCAGTGGTTTCCTGAGTCATTGCACAGTCTATGATAACCCTCCGTAGCTGAGACATTCTTCTGACTCTCGACACCTCTAGATAAACTAAATTTGACCATTCGATCTGATCATCGACAATCCAGACATTTGTATCAGAAATAGTTAATCCTTGTGACGAATGAATCATTATAGCACATCCTAGAGTCCACAGAGTTTTGTCCATCATTAACGCGTTCCCAACAGCACTCACAGGCACAACAACAATATCATTAAGAATGAGTTTTCGTTTCTCATTAATTCCAGGAATCTCAGCTTCAATATTTTGTTTGTGTGTCTCTCCTGGGCGAGAACACAATGGCACAGGTAAATCTGAAAACTTTTCTTCATGTAAGAGAAATAACTGCTGTTGAAGTGTATCACGATCTATCTTCCGACTTGCAACTATCAAATCAGCAGGTCTCCATAAATTCCAAAACTCATTCATCATAGTCTCTGGAATTACTTCACACATTATCTCACATTGAATCTTATCTGGCTGCAGTCTGATTAACTTCTTAAACTCTCTCAGTGGTTCATCAATAGCTCTATGATCATCAGTTATTTCCTCATAATAATCTACGCACTTTTTCAGCCATTCATGCAGAGATGATCCAACAAAATGTGGTGGTTGACCATGATCTCCACACATGATAATGGCAGTATTTTTTGTCAATAACCAATCAAGAAACATTTTTAATACCTCCACAGACACTGTACATATTTCATCCCAGATAATAATCTTAGGGATATATTTCTCACCCATTCGCTCAGGAGTCCATGCTTCTCCCTTCCATCGGAAGAAGCTGTGATAAGTATGAGATCTAACTCCTTGTTCGTTCATTTCTCTGGCGAGTCTATGTGTGGAAGTTAACACAATTAAATCTGAATTTTTAAATAATTCAATTGCACGTGTCGTTTTACCAGAACCACCGCACCCATTAAGATAAACTGTTTTATGTCTGGCCACAGGATCATATACCATTGGAGCCAATGAAAGTTAAGTCTTTTTTATAATATGTTTCCTTAGATTCAACGTCAGCGGATTCAGAATAAAAAAGTATATTTTCTTGTTTTATTCTCCATTCACCCCATGATGCATGAGCTCTGATATGTAATTGTTTTAGCAATCCTGCATATTTTTTATTGATATAAAATGAGTCTGTGGCGACTCTAACTGTGGTATCAGGAAATCTGTTTATCATTGATAATAAATTTATCGAAACACACGAGTATCGAAGATCTTAAATGAGTAAACTATGGTGAGTCACCATCAGTGTAGCTTACAGGTGTACCTAATTTAGTTCCATCCGATAAATTAACATTATTCCAACTTATAAATGTGCTTCTCTCCATTGTATCAGTAATTCTAAAATTGAATTCAGCTTTGTCGATAATTAATAATGTACAATGTTGTTTATGATCATATGATCCTTCTTGTGTAAATTTACCAATTATTTTTCTTCCAAGATCTTTTTCAAGTTTATTTTCGAGATCGGTATTTCCGGATTTTCGTTGGGGAATATTTCTTTTGTTGTGGTAACCAAACTTGTTTCTGTGGACAATATGATATAATTGATTCACTTACAACCAACAATATCAGTATTTTTACGTCAGGCATATATCGTAATAAAACTATTGGAGCCAACCGCATTCGCTAAAATGTTTTCCAAACCAAACAGTGACAATCGGATGAAGGTTTTTTGGTGCAAATTCAAATGACTCAATGCACACAAATCCAGTCAGGTCAAAATCTGGTAAGGGTCCATTTATCGCAACTCTGGTCATCTCGTGTGTTGGACATCCAAATCGCTTGAAGTATTCAGAACACTCACCATCTTCACGAAAACTTCCAGGATAACATGCAACCATATCAATCGAGATAACATCTTTATAATTGTATTTCATATTCCATAATCCACCATGTCCATATTAGATACAACTGCATTGGACATCTTCAAGAAAATCTAACCATGTTGGTTTCCATGAATTTTCCTTCTGAGCAGCGTGGGCAGTGACTGACGGAACGTAAAACAGTTACTGAGTAATCGTTTGATAACATCAGTATCGTTCTTGTATTGCAATGCAAGATTTTTCATATCCTCGTGGAGAGATACTATACGATAAATATCTCCATTAGGCCGTACAAACTGATCATAGTTCACAGATTCTGAACTTTGAAACAACCACACGGATACAGGGTCACTCTTACTGATATTTCTGATAAAATCAAACATATCACTGTTATAGAATTTAACAGTTCGATTTCATGGAAATATTGATATGTCCGAAGTCCATGCATGTGCGTTATGATCAATAATCTCTAACAAAGCTCTATTTTTTTAAATATTTCAATTCATACAAAATCTCTCCGGTTAGTGTCTTTACCATTATTGATAGACGCTCCGGTATCTTTAACTGTTTCTGCCCACTCATTTATTTTTTTACGTCTTAGATCTTTTAAACCATTTCCACACATCGCATTTGTGAAGTGTTCTGTAACTCGCTCAGCAACACAATTCAAGTGAGAAATTTTCATCAGTAGGAGGTCATCGACGTTAGGTTTATCATTCAGCGGATATATCGCATAAACAACTGCCATCACAGGATATGCTTGCTCATAATTAGGTCTATCAATTCCAGTCAGTATTCCTGGTTTTGAATTTTTATTTAACGTGACAATATTTTCAGTGTGGTGTAATCGAACAGGGTCACATTTGTCATGGATAATCCAGGTGTCATCTACCACGGCGGTATCTACCGCTACAATAAATTTTATTCTAAAAATATATTTTTGTTCAGCATTAAGATAATTAATAATTGTCGCTGCTCGCTTGTCATTCAGTGTAGCATCAACGTCACGCATAATTCTGAATGTTGACCACGCATGAGCTGCACCATTGTTGCGAAATTCTCTCTTGGCTTCACTGATACGATTGATTAGAGTCTTATTTGTTAAATCAAACAAAGCTCGCCTTGGCAATTCAGGGGTTATTCTGTCAAGATCAAATCTGGCTTTAGAGGGCTTAATCACAGATAATCTCGCAAATTCCTCCATGTTATAATTAAGGCAAATATATATTTAAATTGAAGACTGATTATCTATATACTGATTCCAGCAAATAATAAGTGTAAGTGGATGATGATTGGTTCTTCAATTCCTTGTAACAGGGCTTGCATAAATGAATTCTGTGGATGTCACATGCAAAGTGTGAGTTGCAGAAGTCTAGGACCAAAACCGTGTTTGAAATGTGGTGTTGGGGATAGAGGAGAAACACAGCTGTGTGTAAAATGCGGTGGTAAAAAATACAGAGAGCTGAAATGCTATTATGATGAAAATAATAACGCTAGCAACAATGTTGCTGGTATAAAAAACAGCGAAGACTATTTCACCAGATTTTCACTCCAACAATAAAATAATAATTTAGACAAAATAATATTATTATATAAATGGAGCAAAATGAATTTGTGAAGCATCCCATCATCAAGAATTATGAGGCATCTCGAGAAGGTGTAATTAGGAACTGTCGACTAAAAAAACCAGTTGGTTCTTTTTATAAATCTGGTTATCTCGTGTTCAGTACCCAGGGAAATAAACATTATTGCTCACATAAATTTATCTATGAATGTTAGACTAATTGAAGATGGTTTTGTGATTGATTACATCAACGACAGAAAACTTGATAATTCTTTGGGTAATTTATGAGCTATTACACAAAGTCAGAATTGCAAATTTGGTGGTACTGGGAAATTTGATAAACGCTCAAGAGCTGTTAAATCTGTGAATGTGGAGACTGGCGAAGAAAAAAAATTCCCATCGATGAGTGCAGCTGGCAAATATTTCTGTATTTTTCCACCTTCAGTACAACGTGTGGCAGAGGGTATAATTAATTCTCTTTTTCAAAGAAATATAATCAGCAAATAATATTTCAGTATATCTTGATAGACACTGCCAATCCAATTTTGACTCAATTGTAGTTGTTTGCAAGATAAAGGGAGATAACTCTGTCAAGCAAAGCTTTCTCTGATAGAGTAATTAAGCAGTAGTCTTTCTTGTTACTGGGTAATATTATGTGACTGCCGTGATTATTTTTTTTTGTGTGTCTAACACACGGTATATATTGTTCTGCTTGACTTCGTCATTGACTACGTCAGGGGGATTCTGTCAGGGTATGTTACACTAGGACTGTCCCTCTTTCTTGAATGTTACATCCTTTAACTTCATCACTAACTCTCTGTCCCTGATAATTCAGGAAAACAGGATGTCACACCCTGCTTGCGTGTATAATCCAGGTAAGCTATTTTTAGATTTCCAGGTAAGATAGTTGTACAGGAGTACAATAGACCTGCATGTGCTTTAATTTGTGAATGACATCCAGCAGAAATGTATATGCGATTATAAAATGCAGATATTATATACTGTGTTTGGAAATTGAAATAAATCCTTACTGCATTTAACACAATTATACAATATTTGTGATTTATTCAGTATACTGATCGCTTGTAGAAATTGCCCGTTAGGTAACTTCGTATTAATGTTTCAAACATATATCTGCAAGGATGATCCGTCGTCCAGTGCTAGTGTGTCATATTCTCATACTCAAGGTATGGCGTTCTAATCCCGTGATTGTCAAATTTGTCGATGGTGGGCAATAATTCGCAAAATTTCATTAATAGATGGGAGCTCCAGCCCAAGGAAATTTTATGTACACCTCCTCACCACGTCAAACAATGTGGTGAGTGCCGTTTTGCACTCTCCCCGGGGTTTGATATGGGGGGTGTGTACATGAAATTGTGAAGCCTAGACAGCCCTCTAAATCTCTAAAATTTCATTTTGCATTTAGGGATTCATCAGGGGTTATGTCTGTGCACAAGTTTGAAAACTGGAGCCTCCAAAAATAAACAGTAGCAGTGATGAGTTCTCAACCTCATTGAAGGGTACCCCACACAAGGACATTCAGAAAGAATGTCAGCCAAAAAGAAAAACGCCTCATGAAGGGTGCTCATCTGCCATAAGAAAGGCCTCATAAAAGGACCCTATGGAACAGCAAATACTGGCAAATGAAGGGTCCCCGCGGGTTTTTTTGTTTTTTTATTCTGATTCTGATTCAGATTTATTTTTCAATTTTTATTCTGATTCAGATTCAGAAATATTTTTATTTTTACATTTTTGTTCTGATTCAGATCAGAAATATTTTTATTTTTATATTTTTATTCTGATTCAGATTCAGAAATATTTTTATTTATATTATATAATATTTTTATTTATATTATATAATGAATTCCAAAAATATTAATGCAGTTATTTCTGAGATTAAAAAATTAAATGATGCGGATATAGAATTATCTGATCAATTGGATCCTGAAAAAATCACAAATGATTTTGAAGTGCTAAAGGAATGAAAATATGATGGGAGCTATACACTAGCAGCTGAATATAGATTTATTAAATTACTTCAGCAAGCCGGGGGCCCCGAGTGGCCGAGTGGTCTAAAGCGCTCTCCGTTACGGATCACTGCCATCTCACCTCTGTCTGCGTGGGTTCAAGTCTCGGATTCGGCAAATGTGGATATGTGAGAAAGTTTGCCAGTAGCTTCTCGTGGGTTGGTGGTTCTTTCCGGTGATTTCCCGGTTTCTTCCTCCACCATTAATACTGGCCGCCATGTATAGCCTATCATGTGCTGAAAAATGGCATTAAGCCCTACAACAACAACAACAACAACAACAGCAACAGCAACAACAACAACAACAATTTCAGCAAGCCATGAAATAATCTCTACTTTATGTCGATGATGAGGATATTCAAAAATTAGTTTAACTCGCAAGCGCGATTGAGAAAGTTAGAAGTATCTCGCAAATACGAAACAAAAAAGATTTTAAGTTCACATGTGCGACAGCTGGAAAAAATTTATGTAAGATTAAACTCAATGACAATGTCACTGACGAAAGTCAAGAGGGATTGTGAAAGTGATTGTTGTATTTATCTTTATTCTGACTCAGATTTATTTTTATTCTGATTATAATATTTATTCAGAATCAGAAATATTCAGATTATAATATTTATGCCGAATCAGAAATATTTTTATTTTTATTCTGATTATAATATTTATTCTGATTCAGAATTAGATTCAGATTTATATTTTATTTTTATTTTTATTCTGATTCAGAAATATTTTTATTTTTATTTTCATTCTTACTCAGCTTCAGATTTTTTTTTTTTATTCCAACAAAAAGTAGCTATGAATGCACATGCAAACTTATTGTCAAAACTTCATTCCTCAAATCAAGTAAGTTGTTGGTTTGGTCAATAAGTCTGAAATGTATCCATGACAACAGCAGATTATAACATCGTAGATGAACCGGATTAACAGGTACTGACACAATTAAAAACCCAGGAGGTACTTCAGGGGTAAATGAATATAAGATATATCCCTGTTGTGCCTGCCTGGATTTTTCAAGACCTACTTGATAGCTGCCATTGATTGCAACACATTCAAGATTGACTGCAATCGTTGATGTGATCGCAACAATACCTGGTGATATATGATGACCTCCACCGTTCTATATCATTATTATACTTGAGAATACAGTCCTACCCACTTATGTCGACATCACTTATGTCGACAAGCCGCCTATTTCGACAAAAAAGCATAGTCCCGGTCCCTTCGTCTACTATTACTACCAAAATTGTCATGCTTATGTCGACGTCGAGATAAAAAAATAAACGTACATGTCGACAGAAGCCCTTGGTCCCAGCTTGAACAAATCCTTTGTTTTCTAATCATTTATGTCGACAAGCTGCCAGTTCCGACCCATTCTTTTTTCAACAATTAGTTGATCTTGCCGCCAGGCTTTAATTTTACCGCCTTATCATTTATGTCGACCAGCTGCCAGTTCCGACCCAAACTTTGTGCAACAATTAGTTGATCTTGCCGCCAGGCTTTAATTTTCTCGCCTAATCATTTATGTTGGCAAGCGGCCAGTTCTGACCTGTACTTTACTCAACAATTAGTTAATCTTGCCGGCAGGCTTTAATGTCGCGGTCGGTAAAAAAAAAAAAAAAACAAGCTTTTGTTTGGTCCTATAAAGTTGGCCTCTCGCGGCGACTTAAATAAAAGCAATGAAATCTGATCTGATTCTTGCATTTTCCAAAGTGATCGGTGATTAAAACAAGTTTATTGCGCTGTGAAAGTTTCCTTTTTAACTTTATTTATATTTACGATGCCTACCAACGGCAGTGTAAACGCAGATTAAATTTACAGTCTCTGGAAACTAAATATCTGGCTGTTAAGGAAGTTGAGGGTGGGACATCTCGCAAAGATGTCTGTGAAAAATTTTAAATGTATTGAGCAGACATTATTACAATATTGTATTATAAGAATCATTTTCTTTTAATACCTCATTAGCATGTGTCAATGTATACAATATTATGCCTTCATTAATCATATCAGCCGCATATCTCTTGTTCGCTTTTATGTACTTTTCACGATGACTTCTGTAACTAAATACACGTACTGTTTAAACCAACTTGTTGACAGGTTTTCATTTCCCTATGAATAGCCCCATCCCCTTGGTAGCCTTAGTAAGATGGGAATTGACTGACCAAAATCTAGGCCAATTTAAGTACATGTACTCCAAGCGTGTAAATAACAACTATGCAACCATGTGCTTATGCCGACATTGAATAATCGTAGTGAATGTTTTTCATATCAGGATGTGACCGATGCAGTATTTTATTGTGGATTTTATTACACAAAGGTAACCAAAATGTAATTTGTCAATATACAGGTGTATTTGACACTGGTTTTGTCTTCATGTAATCAAAATTTGCATTGTTTGGTTTCTCAGAGTGTCAATGCTACTCACTGACGACAGGTCACCCCTTACTGACGAATTTAACTTGTATCTTTTTTTCAGTACCCCCCCCCCCAAAACACTTATCTCGACATCCGCCTATGTCGACAATATTTCCTCGGGCCCGAGGATGTCGACATAAACGGGTAGGACTGTACTTGGAACAGGTTTTATTTTTCTCCATGCGCCAGTAATCTGGGTATAGTATTCGTTGATGATGTCGTTGACTGATTTCTTTAGTTCTTCATCGTTAAATCTGGGTAATACAAATTTTGGTATATCTGCCTTGGATATTTTATAATGTGTAACAAATAATTGTTGAATGGTCTTTTGATTGTTTACATTATTTATTAGCAACCACTGTTGCAGTAATAACCTGATTAGCATAATCAAGGTCTGATGCAACCTGATTTAGATGTTGTACCATTTCAATAATCTGATTTTTTAGATTATTGTTAGGATACTCTTGTATGTAATTCTGAAATAACTGCCGCAGTGTCGTTGACGCAGCTTGATGTTCACTTTTAATCACTTTCACGAATTCATGAATTAATAAACCGTTCATCAATAAATACATTACGGGTTTTGTGATCAATATCAAATAACACTCTTCTTAGTCTAGGAATGTTTTTACCATCATCATCAACATAAACAATTTTTCTAGGTTATCATTCTAGGTTCTGTTTCGCTCTGCCACTCTATCTCTTTCCACAGTGCTATTTTCGATAGTCTGGAAGTGACAAAAATATTTTCTTGTCTGAAACATAATCGCCACATTGCGGTTCTGGTGGTGCTGCAGGTGCTGGTGGTTGTACCTCTGGCCATCTTAATACGGTTCAGATTGATGATTGATATATATCTGCGGTGTAGTCAGGTGCTGATATTTCTATCGCGGCTGATAATGTTGGCTCATGAACCATAATAGCGATTTTGGTTTCTTTTCCTGTGATAGATTTAATTCTGCATTGGAATTCACTATTAATCTGTTCTATTTGATAACTGCCTGTTGGAATACCAACAACTTGCCAATTTGGAGTTCCATCAGATTTATTTTTATAAGAAAACACTAATGAATTATTTGCTTGCAACCCACCAAATGACTTTATCTAATATTTGGCCAGCTGTAATATACTCGCAATTGTGAAAACGCTATTTCTTTGGCTGGAATTGCCGTTGGAAAGCTAACGTCGAATTCAGGATTGTTTGAGCTTGCTGATATCATCATGGTTGTTGGCGGTGTTATATTAGTGATGATTTTGTCTAGCAATTGTGACGATCTTTGATTGTTTGATGACATTATTATTTACTACCTGATTTAAATTAAGGTGACCCTGTCCTCATCAGAGATGGCAGGTTTTAATTTCCAGTTGCCAAACCAATGGTGTCATGGTAAACCTTAATTATTTCTGCGAATTCCTGATCTGATATTGTTCCATCTTTGAGCCCTGATGATATCAGCGATGATAATTTGGCATGTGTGTGTGTTGCCACCGATAGCAACGTTGTATATTCGTGTAATTTATCAGCTGCACACGTAGATATTTTTTTTGCAATGATATTAAGAATACCAGCAACACCCGTTATAACTGCAACACCAGTTCCTATTACTGGTGCTATTATGTATGACACTGATAATGATCCGATTATAGTTGCAGTTCCAGCGACGAATGCGGACACTGAATACACAATTATATCAGTAACAACAATACATCTACGATATTTTTTTTAGTTTTACTGTGTACTCATCAATGATAATTTTCAGTTGGGTCTGCAACAAACATTCTTGTTCGTATTTATAATGTTGCGCTGCAACAAAGTCAACTGATTGTTCATTATATCATTTAAGTACTACGCGGTAGTTCAGTGACTAATTCAAGACACCAATAGTAAATCTAGCCGAGGTCCTTTTTGGGGGGTGTCACTGTAAATATTTCCTCATTGTTTTGATCCAGTACTACTAATATAACAGATGTAGCATTGAGTGAAGAACACCACTGATTATCGTTATATATTGTAAATGATGTAGTGCCGAATACTGAGAGCCTGTATATACCAGTAACTTCAACGTGGTATATGATGATTGATTGGTGACCATAATGCTGATCCAGATGCTACTGTATATACTACACTGTCAGGAATCTTTTTGATTTCGGAGAGTTTAATGTCAACAACTGCTGGATTTTCAAAAAATTCATTAATATTTTTATTTATGTCAGAGAGTTTAATGTCAATGACTGCTGAACTTCCAAAAAATTCATTAATATTTTTATTTATGTCAAAGAGTTTAATGTTGATGACTGCTGGACTTCCAAAAAATTCATTAATAGCTCTGTGTTTCTACAAAAATTCAAAAACATTTGTACGTGAGTAGTATAATCAGATCTAAATGTGGCTAATCCATCATTGATTGTCATCAGCGAAGTCATCATCAGAATGTTGCTATCATCAACATATTTTTTGTTGTGGTGTCATTGTTTGATTCTGGTTCTCCAAGACCAGTAATTTTATTATTAGCCATATTGAAAGAACTAGTCATCGTATCACCGGTGGATAGTAAACGATCATCAATCTCTGTTCTGATCATGTTGTTGTTGCTGTCTATGTATCTTTTTGTTGCCACATCATTGTCTGATTTTGGTTCTCTCACATTGATAATTGTATTTCTGCTCATATTGAGATTACCATACATAATATCTCCAATTCTTCTGATACATCCTAAGACTGATTCCTCTGAGTTTTTAATTTTACCGTTCTTGGTAAATACCCGCTAAGTTATTTTCTGTTGCATCTGGAACTCGCAGAATAATATCTGTCAACAGAATATTACTCGTCTTTAATTGTCCTTGTTGTTCCTGATAAACAACAACTTCATTTTGGTCCACATCTACAAGACACAGAAGATTAGCTATCTCATCTTTGATATGATCAAGTGTTGCGTATTTGGATAATTCATCTTGAGGTTTGAGACTCCGAGAAGATCTTCCAAAAATATCTACCATTGTATATTCACTAATGCCCGTTTAAAATGTTGGACAACGTGGTATACTCGTGCACGACTTATGAGGCAGCGGCGTTGACGATGACACAGCATCAAGTACAGTAATTACTTCACGGCCACATATTGGCGGATCAGTTATTGTCTGTGTTGGTAATGTTGAATACCATACGGGAGTGTTTTGAAGTCTGTCGACATATTTTGAAAATTTCTTTGGTGGGGCTAGCCCGTACAAATCAAAATAAACAATTCCATGTGGATCAGTCACATATGCAACCCAGTGAGTACCTGGACCAGAACTTCCATTAAGATTAACGATACTGGTTTCAACACGGTTTGGTTGTTTTGGTAATTGATCAAGCATAAAAACACCTCTGAAGTTTTTTATATTTAATTGCTTAGCAGCATCAAATAAATCAAAATTGGACATGGGAAGTATCAACGATGTGTCCCGGGCAGTCTTAGACCTTTCCCTTTTTTTGGGGAAGTTTTTAGTCTGTGACCTGTTGCTTTCTTTAATGCCATCCCAGCAGCAGTTCCAACAGCGCTAAGTGCAGCTGCTTTTGCAACAGCTGGGGCTGCAGCGGCTATCAATGCTGGTATGGCTGCAAGAAGTGGAAATATACCACCCATCTTGACTGTGTCTTTAATGGCATCCGGAGACAGATCAAGTCGTACACCGTTCTTCAACGACTGATTGTCTGAACAATTCCAAGTGGTCCAGTGAGAAATAATAGATCGGATACAGTGTTGTAAAATCCTGTTGAGATATTTGCAGACCAGAATCAATATTTTGATCATGTCCCATGAATGTCATCAAACTATGATATGCATGTGCTACATGATTATTTTTAAAATTCAATAATATATACTCAGCAGGTTCTTGATGTACATTTATTCTTAGTGAAACTTCAGTAATACCAAGTTTGTCAAATATCATTGTACTATGTGTTTGTGAGTTTACTCGTTAAGTATTATGGAAAGCAACAAATATATATGCAGTGCAGAAACACCCTGATGTGATGCTATCTGCCATGTGAATAAACCATTAATGGTACTTTGAACCCTACCTGTGGTCATCGTCAACCATGATAATGTTGATTTACCACCTGAGTCCATAAAAGAGAGCAACCATTGTTCTTCAGGGAGTGATGGAATCATTACTGGCATCCACAATGAAAGTTTTGTCAGTATTACTTTACCTGCATCACCAGCAGATCGCCAGATTGCATCATTGTTGGTAGCCTTTTGTGCGAGTACAACTGTATGCTTGGCTCCGAAAATAACCTTTCTGACATTTCTACAAAATCCAAAGATATGTGACAGTGGAATTGCACATGAAAATCTTCTACTTCCATTTTCAGCATTGATCGATGCGCTGCAAATCCTAAGTTGAATTCTGGATTAGCACCATGAACCTCATCAGCGTCAACCTTGTTGACGAAGTTTCTTGGTCGTCTCATATTATACTGTCATTTGTCAGGGTGGTCAGAAGTATCCTTCACAAACATCATTGACGGATCAGCTGATCTTGAATAATCATCGCTGTATCTTGCAAGGCCAAGTATCATCGTGGCAGCGTCGACTTCTTTCTGAATTGATTCAATATTTTCTTTTGTCGATAATATATGTAGCACTGTCGAACAATGCCATAATGCCGTTATTAACAAAACCAACCCTAATATCAGTTCCATATTCAGTATTATCTCTTTTTAAAATTTCAACTTCTACTTCAGTAAATGCTTCAGCAGGTAAGAAATATCTGCTTGTATCCTGAACTTGCAGCTCAATTCGCCCACACTGATTTGGCTGTCGTGTGTCATGAGAATAATTTTGATAATCACGTATCGATTCATCTTTGAGAATTGGTGCGTCCATGTCGAATGCGGGATCAGATACACGCTTGAACATTTTATTATATTTGTTATCGTGTAACACAAAGACCACTTCCTGCTATCAGACTAGCAGTTATATTTTTTCTTTTTCTGATAGGTGTACACCAGCCAACTCTGCTAGTTTTTGATTCGCAGCTTGATAGATTATTTTACTAACATTTACAGGCATAACTTCTGTGATGGGTAATTTTACTGGCAGAGGTCAGACTGCCTGCGGTCTGTGTATTAATCGTGCTAGTCTGTCCATGATTGCCGAGAATGCTTTACCGGCAACATCACCAACAGCACCAATACCTTTTTCACGAACAACGTTAATAGCTTTCATTCCCAGTTGCTTTGCAATCGGTATTGCTTTTGGGGCCATCCTTCTGAATAGATCCTGAATAACATCACCGAGTCCATTCCTGTAAATCGCTTTATACATAGATAATCGCGAATTTATCACCCTGACCATGATCGGTCCACGTTGAACATTATGTATGATCATCTTATTTTCTTGTCACTGATCTAATTGTAATACCCTTAATCACTGTGGTAATCATCAACAATTTCATCGATGAGGGACTGATAAACATTAATATCCATGATACTGCCTGTAAATAATCGCTGACAAATAGCAGCTGCTTCATTAACGATTTCTGGGGAATTATTACTGGCTCGTTTTATGCCAGTCAGAATTTCTAATCATTCAACATCGGCAAGGACATTATTGGGACACGGAGTATCAAGACCACTTCCTCGAGTGACCCAATCGCTCAAACCACTTCCAGTTGTTTCTTCTGCTTCTTTCTTACTTGGTGAATGTAATTCCCTCCTTCATCTAATTTCTTCAGATTCCAAATCTTCTTCTTCTTTTTGTTTCCTTGCTTGTTCAACCTCTTTAAGTTTTGACTTCATTACTTTTTCTTTTTATTTCCTTGATTGTTTAGCTTCTTCATGTTTCGACTTCATTTCTTCTCCTTTTTGTCTCCATTCTTGTTTTACTTGATCAGTATGCTCATATACTGCCTGGTTAAAAATATCAAACTGATTAATATCTTCCTCAGATCTGATCTGTGGAGTATCAGTAGTGATGCGATATATATCTCTAATCCAATCGGCAGGTCTCATAGTTTTCATATATTTGGGTTTTACATTCTTATCTATTTCATAATATCCAAACGCAACAATATTAATTATTTGGTCCGAGTCCTTGATAGTTCAGTACCTTCAGGCATAAATTTATCTATTATCTTGGTTCTGGTTTTTGGTGGTTCAGGTTGTGGTTGATCTTCAGGCTGTAGTTGGAGGTTGCCCGGCTGGTGGTTGAGTTGCTTGAAGACAGCCAGCAATATTAAAAGACAATGTTTCAAGAGCTTTTTGTGTTGCTTCAGTTGCTGTAACAATTTTCTTTGTTGGTTCGACAATTGGTTTAAATAACTGTTCTGTACCCTCTGTAAATTCCACCTGAGACTCTTGACGCGTTTGTAGTTGTTGCTTGACAGAATCACGGACAGGGAGATATTTCTTAATTGCCTCTAGTCGCTGTTGAGCTAGTTTAGCTGTGTGAGATTCCATTATTGATATAATAATGATTTAATTAAGTCACACCCACACATGAGCAGGGAGGGCGACAACAAAAATTGAGTGCCTGGGTACGTAAACGATCACACATACGAAAATGAAAACACAAACGTCAAAAGCGTCAATAACAAAAATGAGCTAACCCAATTAGAGAAGTCTTGGTTGGTTAGAGGTTTAGGTTTGACGTTATTGACCTTGTATTTTCATTTTTGTAGGAAGCTTTATTTTTCAAAAATAACCCTCCTGAAAAAGTTGTAGGGTTTGCCCTCCCAGCTGCTTATTGCTTTGTACAAGAATGATCAATATCTTTGATGAAATTTAATTAAATTATTGTACATAATACTGAGTAATAAAGACAGAATTTATCACATCCAATCATTGATGACATAAAGAGTGAATGTTTTTAGTACATGCAGCATCCATTTCAGGAATTGATAACAAATCCCAAGAAGAGCAAGGATGCAAGTCGGCAAATATCTCACGTATCAGACGAAGTCTTCAGACAGGATTCAATTCAGGTTTTACTGCCTAACATCCATGTTGTGTAGTGTAATTGTCCATCATACACGGTGTATAGTGGAAGTCATCTGTGTGGTTGTCTATCATACATGTTGTATCGTATGAATCATCTTTGTGGTTGTCTATCATAAATGTTGTATAGTGTGAATCATCTGTGTGGTTGTCTATCATGCATGCTGCATAGTGCGAATCATCTGTTAGGTTGTCTGTCATACATGTTGAATAGTGTAAATCATCTTTGTAGTTGTCTATCATACATGTATAGTGTAAATCATCTTTATGGTTGTCTATGACACATGTTGTATAGTGTAAATCATCTTTGTAGTTGTCAATCATACATGTTGTATCGTGTGAATCATCTTTGTGGTTGTCAATCATGCATGTTGCATTGTGCAAATCATCTTTGTAGTTGTCTATCATACATGCTGTATAGTGTGAATCATCTGTTAGGTTGTCTATCATACATGTTGTATAGAGTGAATCATCTGTGGTTGTCTATCATAAATGTTGTATAGTGTGAATCATCTGTGTGGTTGTCTGTCATACATGTTGTATAGTGTAAATCATCTTTGTAGTTGTCTGTCATACATGTTGTATCGTGTGAATCATCTGTGTAGTTGTCTGTCATACATGTTGTATCGTGTGAATCATCTGTGTAGTTGTCTGTCATACATGTTGTATCGTGTGAATCATCTGTGTAGTTGTCTATCATACATGTTGTATAGTGTGAATCATCTTTGTAGTTGTCTGTCATACATGTTGTACCATGTGAATCATCTGTGTAGTTGTCTGTCATACATGTTGTATCATGTGAATCATCTGTGTGGTTGTCTATCATACATGTTGTATAGTGTGAATCATCTTTGTAGTTGTCTGTCATACATGTTGTATCGTGTGAATCATCTGTGTAGTTGTCTGTCATACATGGTGTATCGTATGAATCATCTTTGTAGTTGTCTATCATACATGTTGAATAATGTGAATCATCTTTGTAGTTGTCTGTCATACATGTTGTATCGTGTGAATCATCTGTGTAGTTGTCTGTCATACATGTTGTATTGTGTGAATCATCTTTGTAGTTGTCTGTCATACATGTTTTATAGTGTGAATCATCTGTGTGGTTGTCTATCACACATGTTGAATAGTGTAAATCATCTTTGTAGTTGTCTATCATATATGTTGTATAGTGTAAATCATCTGTGGTTGTCTATCATACATGCTGAATATTGTGAATCATCTGTGTAGTTAGTGTGAATCATCTGTGTAGTTGTCTATCATACATGTTGAATAGTGTGAATCATCTGTGTAGTTGTCTATCATACATGTTGAATAGTGTGAATTATCTGTGTGATTGTCTATGACACATGTTGAATAGTGTAAATCATCTTTGTAGTTCTCTATCATACACATTGTATAGTGTGAATCATCTTTGTAGTTGTCTGTCATACATGTTGAATAGTGTGAATCATCTGTGAAGTTGTCAGTCATACATGTTGTATAATGTGAATCATCTGTATAGTTGTCTATCACACATGTTGTATAGTGTGAATCATCATTGTAGTTATACATATTTCTTATGTCAAATGACAGCAAAAATATTTTAAGACATCATCATCATGCAGATAATTCTGTTTACTTTCATTTTTGTCTTGTAAATGATAAATGTTTTATTACTGAATGTTATTTCTAAAGGTTAAGAAATTTCTAACTTACGGTGAATTTTTTTAGATGGAAAAAGTTTTCTTCAAATGCAAGAATTTGATGAAACAAAAGTCCTCATTATTACAGGTGGTGGGTGGTGGTGGTTGCATTTATGCTTTTCCACTTCGAACCAAGTTTCTTTTTACTTTTTGCTGTCATCACCAGAACTTTATGCCAAATAAGATGGGATAGAATGAAACTGAAAGTCTGTTAAATATCTGTCACTAGATTTATTGACAACTTCTATTTGATTTTGGCTCTTTTGATCAACTTTAAATTCTGTTCTCTTGCCAGATTTGTAGGTTTTAATGTTGTTTCTTTTTATGTCCTGCCAGAAATTATGCATTTCAGTGAGTATGATTCTACCCTATAAAAATTTGGTAAATCGGATATATGTTTCATGCTGCAGTGACTTCAAATTTTGCCTTGCTGTCAGTTTTTCAGCCGTTATTGGCCACAGAGTTATGCAGTTTAGGATGTAAATGTATCTTGGTAATTACAACACCATGCCAAGAGCAGGTACCTGTGATTGTCATTTCATACTTCAGTGACTTTGATTAAGTTTAGCATTTAGGTCAGATATTCCATCATTATTGGTCACAGAGTCATTCAGCTTAGTATATTTATGCATCTTGGTGAACACACTGCCACCTTGCCAAAATTAGGTCACTTTGACTTGGTCCCTCTGGTTAGCTTCTTCTTCCTCTTGGATTCCCATGCACATCTTACTACAGGTGTGTTAAAAAAGTTGGGATAGTGGGGCATTCTATTTGAAATGATGATTAAGCTTTATTTTACACAATGCACACAGATGTATGCTTACCCTGTCTTAGGACACGTATACAAATACATGCTTACCCTGTCTTATTATATATTGCATACAAATATATGCTTACCCTGTCTTATGACACATTGTATACAAATATATGTTTACCCTGTCTTATTACATATTGCATACAAATATATGCTTATCCTGTCCTATTACATATTGCATTCAGATATATGCTTACCCTGTTTTCAATGTAAACAAACCTTTGAAATGATACATAAGCCTTATATTACACATTGCATACAAATATATGCTTACCCTGTCTTCTCCAGACTCAAACCTCTCAAGTGTCCGACACTGTGGCAAACTCCCATTCCTCTCCATCACAAGCGCCTGCAACAACACCATCTAAATCAACAGGGAACAGTCCCATTCTTTCACCTGTTAGCGATGGCATCAAATCAGCAACATTACCACGAGCCTTAGGAGTTAATGCATCATCTCCAGTTAATGCAAAATTTGATGCCTCACCTCAAAATCCAAGTCCCTCTTCCCAGTCCACTCAAAATGAGACAGGCCTAGATTTGACACCAGCGTATCTGCGTCACTCCACTTCAGATGTCAGTATGGAGAGGAAAAAAGACAATAGCAATTTTGATTTATTATTATTATCCACAGTAAATTCTGGTATCAAGCCATCAGAATCGTAAGTTCCTGAAAACTTTGAATTCTATGATTAACTTTAGAATATATGTGCATTACTCTCTAATTGAATGTATGAATGTTCATTTTCCCTTAAATATGGTATAAAAATTTGAACTACATTCATTTTTATTAAATCTTTGCTTTTGATATTTATGACAGAGAAATTAGAACAGCAGCATCAAGCAAAACATTGCAAAATATTATGTTAGGAGATAAGAGGTTACATTTAAAATTGAGCAGTGTCACCTGTGTACTGTTTGCAAGAACAGCAATTCTTTTGAAGAGTTATTGTTGATAATTATGGCTAAAAGTAGGATTTGAAGTCTTTTTTTATTCACTGCGTATAAATATACAAATCAGAAAATATGCTGAGATCACAAATGTAAGTACTTTTGTAATTCTTTCCAACAACTGTCAAAAATTATTATCTTTTTCTTGATCAAAGCACACTAGCATGGTCTTTCACATTTTTACCAATGATGTCAATCTGTCATCAAAGTATGGCCACGGTTACTTAAAATAGAACTTCTTTAAATGTGAAAAAGCATTTTACTAGCACTTATTTCTTTACCAACTGTCCTTGCATTTTTCAGTTAAGTAGATGGCAGCCAGTGAGCAATCTCAAGTTCATCTGAGCCTTTTGATTCAATTCTGCATCACTGTGAATGATTTGATGATCATTCTTTATAAATGTTGCTTCTTTCTTTAGTTTTATCTTACATACATTTTTTTTTCAAATAGAAGATTTTTACTCTCTGCTTTTCTGTGATTACTGCTCTCATTATTTATTCCTGACATAACTGGTAAATTTCAAGTTCCCATCAAAGCGTTTGACAGTTTAATAATGCAAATATTAGAATTAGGGAATAAAATTTTAGATAAAACTCATGACATTTTACAAATATTAGAACTATGGAATAAGATTTTGGATAAAATTCATGACCTTTTACAAATATTAAAACTATGGAATAAGATTTTATATAAATTTTTTGCAATTTTATATCTGTAATTAAAACTAGGGAATAAGATTTAAGACAAAATTCATGACATTTTACAAACAGTAGAACTAGGAAATAAGATTTTAGACAAAATTCATGATGTTTTACAAAGAATAGAACTAGGCAAAAAGATTTTAGATAAAATTGATGTCATTTTACAAATATTAGAACTAGAGAATAAGAATTACAAATATTAAACTAGGGAATAAGATTTTAGATGAAATTCATGTAATTTTACAAACATTAGAAACAGGAAATAAGATTTTAGATGAAATTCATGTAATTTTACAAATATTAAACTAGGGAATAAGATTTTAGATGAAATTCATGTAATTTTACAAATATTAAAACTAGGGAATAAGATTTTAGATGCAATTCATGTAATTTTACAAATATTAAACTAGGGAATAAGATTTTAGATGAAATTCATGTAATTTTACAAATATTAAACTAGGGAATAAGATTTTAGATGAAATTCATGTAATTTTACAAATATCAAACTAGGGAATAAGATTTTAGATGAAATTCATGTAATTTTACAAATATTAATATTAGGGAATAAGATTTTAGATGAAATTCATGTAATTTTACAAATGTTAGAACTAGAGAATTAAATTTAATATTATAACTATGGAATAAGATTTTAGATAAAATTCATGACCTTTTACAAATATTAAAACTATGGAATAAGATTTTATATAAAATTTTAGCAATTTTATATCTGTAATTAAAACTAGAGAATAAGATTTAAGACAAAATTCATGACATTTTACAAACAATAGAACTAGGAAATAAGATTTTAAACAAAATTCATGATGTTTTACAAAGGATAGAACTAGGCGAAAAAGATTTTAGATAAAATTGATGTCATTTTACAAATATTAGAACTAGAGAATAAGAATTACAAATATTAAACTAGGGAATAAGATTTTAGATGAAATTCATGTAATTTTACAAATATTAAAATTACGGAATAAAATTTTAGATGAAATTCATGTAATTTTACAAATGTTAGAACTAGAGAATAAAATTAAATATTAAAACTAGGGAATGAGATTTTAGATGAAATTCATGTAACTTTACAAATATTAAACTAGGGAATAAGATTTTAGATGAAATTCATGTAATTTTACAAATATTAAAATTACGGAATAAAATTTTAGATGAAATTCATGTAATTTTACAAATGTTAGAACTAGAGAATAAAATTAAATATTAAAACTAGGGAATAAGATTTTAGATGAAATTCATGTAACTTTACAAATATTAAACTAGGGAATAAGATTTTAGATGAAATTCATGTAATTTTACAAATAGTAGAACTAGGGAATAAGATTTTAGATGAAATTCATGTAATTTTACAAATATTAAAATTAGGGAATACGATTTTAGATGAAATTCATGTAATTTTACAAATGTTAGAACTAGAGAATAAAATTACAAATATTATAACTAGGGAATAAGGTTTTAGATGAAATTCATGTAATTTTAGAAATATCAAAATTAGGGAATAAGATTTTAGATGAAATTCGTGTAATTTTACAAATGTTAGAACTAGGGAATAAGATTTTAGATGAAATTCACGTAATTTTACAAATGTTAGAACTAGAGAATAAAATTACAAAAATATTAAACCTAGGGAATAAGATTTTAGATGAAATTCATGTAATTTTACAAATGTTAGAACTAGAGAATAAAATTAAATATTAAAACTAGGGAGTAAGATTTTAGATAAAATTCATGTAATTTTACAAATGTTAGAACTAGGGAATACGATTTTAGATGAAATTCATGTAATTTTACATATCTTAGAACTAGAGAATAAAATTACAAATATTAAAACTTGGGAATAAGATTTTAGTGAAATTCATGTAATTTTACAAATCTTAGAACTAGAGAATAAAATTAAATATTAAAACTAGGGAATAAGATTTTAGATACAGTTCATGTAATTTTACAAACATTAGAAATAGGAAATAAGATTTTAGATGAAATTCATGTAATTTTACAAATATTAAACTAGGGAATAATATTTTAGATGAAATTCATGTAATTTTACAAACATTAGAAATAGGGAATAAGATTTTAGATGAAATTCATGTAATTTTACAAATATTAAACTAGGGAATAAGATTTTAGATGAAATTCATGTAATTTTACAAATATTAGAACTAGAGAATAAAATTACAAATATTAAAACCTTGGAATAAGATTTTAGATGAAATTCTTGTAAGTTTATAAATATTAAAACTAGGGAATAAGATCTTGGGTGAAATTCATAACATTTTAGTTGATTTAAGAAAAGAGTCTCCATAATTTGTTAATCAACTGGTGATGTTATTATTATCTCACACAAAACATTTTCAGTCAGTATTGACTTAGTTTCCTGTGTTATATTTCAGCATTAATTCATTTCCGGCATTCCATGGTGGAGATGCAGTATCATTAAGTGGTATGTATATAAGTGGAGTGAAGTATTTGCACATATTATATCTCTCTTGAATTTATCAGGAATCAGATTATAATAAAATTTCAAATCAGTCAAATCAGTTTTGGTCCAAAAATAATTTAGCTGAAATTTTTATTTCAGATTTTGATTGAGTCAGGGCTTCTCACTTTACTAACATTAAGTATTAAATTTGTTTTGAATATCACGCCTGTAAGTATATATACTTATATATTACTTAATAAGTTTTCCAACACAGTCTTGATATTTCTTTTTCAATATATAAATAGACACTGACAGTAACTGAAAAAAAGTACAGATTTTTTTGCCAGATAACAATTATTATATATATATGGTGTTGCTTATTGAAATTAGACCAAACTGAGGCATGAATTACAGAAAATCATATCAACATTGGATTTGTACTATAAGTTTTCTGATGTGATCCAGTTGGTCCTAAATGAAAATGGTGCTGACCTGACTTTCACCATGGCTGCTATTTTTGTAGCCAGCTTAGAAATCTTGTTTTTGCTAATTCCCCTGAACAGGTGGTTATCATGACATGGGGTTCTCACTAAAAGACTTCTTGTGGTATAGTTGGTCATAAATGAAAATTGTCGTTAACATTAACTTTGCACTGAAACACTGCTTGTTATATGCAATTGGGTCTTATTTGAAACTGGTGCTGATCTGATCTTACAAAATGGCAGCAACAGATCTTCAAAGTCTTATTATCAGCACTTCCCCTCAGTGTTGAAATGTTTTGTACTTGGACCAAAATGATAATGGTGCTAATATGACTTCACTAAATAGCAGCTATGATGGCCATCTTTAAAATGTTGTTATAGCTTCTCTGGAATGGTTAGATATTCACATCAGCATGGGATTTGTACTAAAACTCTTCTTGTAATAAGTAGTTAGTTCTCAGTAAAAATGTTGATGATACGACCATCCAATATGGTCACCACATAGGCCATTGTGAAAATCTTATGGTGCTTCTCCTCAACAGATGGTTGTATTGACATGGAGTTTTCAGTGACGTGTTTTGCAGTCTGTTGTTGGTCCTATATTAAAATGATCACAATCTAAATGGCTGTCTTGGTGCTCATTTGAAAAGTTTATAATGGCTGTTTATCCATACTGTGTGGTTGTATCAAAATGGGGGTTTTACTTGAACACTATAACAGTATGTAGCTGGTCCTCAATGAAAATGATTCTGATCTGATCTCTAACATGGCAACCATAGAACCAAATGTTCTTGTTATCACTACTCTTGAAGGAATGGGGGCATTGACATGGGGTTTTCATTGAAACACTTCTTGCATTATGTAATTGGTCCTGAATGAAAATGGTGCAGATCTAACCACCAACATGTCTGTGCAATTGTGAACAAGTTTGAAAACTAGTCCTATGTCACTGCTTGCATTTTTGTAATTCACTTACCTTATGGACACAATAACTTGTACATATGCAAATTTTGACCAGACTGAAATTTATATTTGCTTTTCATTAAACAAATTGATAGTAAGCACTGTCATTGCTTCCAAGGTGAATAATACAAAACAAGTATCAATGGATTTATAACAAAAACCAGTTCATGGATATATTTGAAGAATACTTTGAATAATGTCAGTTCAATGACTTGGCTTTTGTTTTAATATTTAACATAACTTAGTATGTGAGTTTATCTTGACAATATCTGAGATGAGTTTAGTGATCTTCTGTCCAGGGTAATAGGGTCAAGGTCAAAGTCCATGGCAATACAGTAGTCCCCCTCTTATACAGCCACCCCTTCTGCACTGGGAAAGTGGCCTTATAAGATGGGTGGACTTTCTAGAGTGGAACCATATTTGTGAGATGTGTATGTATGTGTATATACAAGTAGTAGGAATGCTACATATAACTTAAGGCAGTTAATATCTTCATTAATTATTAAAAGGTTCTTGTCTTAAAAACAGTTATTTCAAGGTAACATAAATTAATAGTTCTTATTCTTACATGTGAAATGTGAGTGGGATATTGTTGACATGCACATTAAAAAACCATTCAAAAACGTTATTTAAATCTTGGTGTATACATTGTTTTGTATTTAAAATAATTCTCTTTCTGTTTACTCTGTTTTCCCACTGTTACAGAATATTCTTCTTATCTTTTACAATCTTGTTTATTTGAGTCTTCCCAACATAAAATCTTTTGGCAAGTGAACTCTCCCCATTGTCGTCAGGTCGAATAAGTTTTACTTTTTCTTCTAAAGTATTATTTCTTCGTTTACGTGATGACATGTTAAAGTTTTGTAATGATTTATTTTTATGTTGCTAATTGTACAGTACTGCAGTTTAATTTTGCAGATGAAACTTTTGTAAACGAAAAACCTTGTTATAAAGGAAGTGATACGTGTACTGTCATGTGATTTTTCGGTCTTTGTCTGGTACCCTATTTTGTTCAAAGTTGATTATTTCTGTGTGTATGTGTTAATCCACAAAACCTATTTTTAGCCTATCTGACCATGTTATGATGTTGACAATTATGTCAGTAGTAATCATCAATTTAAAAAAAATAAAGATAAAAAAAATCTCAGCCATATGAAGCCCAAGCTTTATCAAAACATTGCTGACTCCATTTCTATCTGACCATGTTATGATCTTGACAATTATGTCTGGTCGTAATCGTCAATTAAAACAAAAAATCCACTGTGTGAAGCCCAAAGCTCTATCAAAATATTGCTGACCCCATTTCCTGCAAACATCTGCATTAACGATATAATAATAACCTTAGTGGTACATGTACTTTAGCCAACACTTCTTTCAGTAACGAAAACCTGACATCTGGAAACAGATACCAGGAAAGATAATTGGACTACTTACCTTACCATAATTAAGTATTGGTTCTGGACATGTATTAATAATAAAATATGGCAGCTTGTGAGGGGTACATTTTACGTTTGTGCACTAATATGTTGGCCGCTGGTCACGTTAGAGGGGTGGTCTTTCTTGAGGGGTACTTTTGAACACAAACTCGTCGATGCCAAAGGATTCTGGCCGTAAAGAGTGAGTGGCTGCTGGTCGGGGGGAGGGGTCCATTCATGAGGGGGACCACTGTAATTTGGTATGTTACAGTTTCTCAGTATTATCTTGAATACTTTCAATACTCAGTGGTTAAAAAGAGTAACAACAAAGAAACTGACTTCATGAATTTCTGCACATTTTTTGGGGACAGTAGAGTGTGAGTTCCTTTGAGTGATGTACAATTTTCAAGTGAGTGTCAGTTCCTTTGAGTGATGTACAATTTTCAATAAATCTATGGCTTTTAAATTAAGTATATTGAATTTGAGGCCTATGTTTGAAATTTTCATAAAAAGTGTTTTAAACTCCAAAACCAGGCCACTATAGAAATTGTTGAGAGAAATAGTTCACTATAACATCATACTATAACCGATACAATTATGGGTGAAGTCCCATTGAAAATGGGTCCCCAAACAGTGTTTAGTCAGGTAAGATGACTGTATTTTTGGGGGGAAATAGTGACTTTCTTTCTTTTATCCAAGTATATGGAATTCATGCCATAAATTTTTGTGAAATGATTAGTTTCTGTGTGAAATCAAATTTTGTTTAATGGGGTACCAGTTACATGAGTTTTGGTAGGTTGATGCAAAGCAAAAATTTGAAGAACCCATCAACAGTAGTCATTGTGTGTGTACAGTGGCCCCCCCCCCTCCCCCCACTCCAATGCACAAGTTAGGAATTATCAAAAATAACATTTGTCCAAAGGCCATGAAAATAAATGATTTCCCGGTATAGGGCAAGTATTGATGCCATATTGTAAAGCATGAACTGCTCAGTGTCGTCTTTATGTATCTTCCTCCAGTTTATAATAAAGTTTCTGCACTGTTTGATATAGTACATCAATAGAGTCTTTACAAGAGATCTAGGTCAATGGAGTTTTTTAATTTCCAGACACATTATGAAACATTATTAGCTTTTCATCCAGTGATATTGTTCAGCAGTAATTAATTTTCCTGAATAAATGTTTAGAGGAAATTAGGGAAGGTGCTTGTAAATAATGATGCACATTAGGTGACCTTAAAATTTTTTGTTTTCTTGCCTTCCTTAAATCACTTTAAATTTACTTATATAAAGACATATAAGTTCTTACATGAGTACTTATTTCATATGAAATTTATAAGACAAGTCAATGGCATTCAGTTGAAATTTTTAAGACAAGTCAATGGCATTCAGATGAAATATATAAGACAAGTCAATGGCTTCAAATGAAATTTATAAGACACATCAGTGGTATTCAAATGAAATTTATAAGACATGTAAGTGGCATTCAACTGAAATTTATAAGACAAGTCAGTGGCATTCAAAAGATCTGAATGATTCAGTGAGTTTCATAAAAATTTATTGAAATGAACACAGATGTCAGATTCTGTTCATCACATGACCAAAAATACTTGTTTTATTTGACAAAACCACAGACTAGTATAATGGTATGACTTTGAAATACACTTGAATCCTGCTACTATGCCATTGTCTTGTGTGACATCATGATATAATTTGTGACATCATGAGGTGTTGTTATATATGGAAAAATTATGGTTATATTAACCTAAATTACACAGTGATCATATGATAAATATTTGTAGTTAATTAGATTCATCATTCAAAAATATTTCTAAAATAAATAGAGAAACATTAAGCATGAAGACTTCATAGTCAGAAACAAGAAAACAAGAATGATTTTTATTGCCATGAATATGCAAGCAAATAGGCAAATAGTATTAATCTTTTGTAATTAGGATAAATAATGGTTTAACATTACTATGATAATTTACAGGCAACTTGTTCCATTGTTCGTTGTGTCTGCAAATTTGTGGTCTAGCTGACCAACAGAAGCCATAAAAATGTGTAACTCAAAAATAATGAATCCAGTTAGTGTAGCTTTCAGAATATAAATGCCATCCTATGTACAGTTTGGTGATTCTTGCCATACAGTGGTGATATGACTTAGAGTTCATAAGAGGAAAGAGTCTCTACCCTTATGTGAAGGATCTTACATAGAAAAATTGTAATTGGAAGTTATTTCTCAGCAGATTTCAGTGCTGCAAGCTGGCATGTTTGAAACAGATTCCTGTTACACAAATTTTTAAATTTGAAAATATGCAGGATACATATATTTTATATATAAACAAAACAATATTGCCTTTCTTGAAATAAAACTAATGGCTAATGGGTCTAATAAGTGCTTTGGTGCTTTGACATTTGCAAAATAGCATTATAGCTACATGCATTCTAGAACAGGTACAGTCCCCAATTATGATGTAGTCATTAAACTGGGCATGTAAATTAATTTATGAGCACTGTGCCATATTCATAAAAGTAGGCATATATTCTGATTGAGTGACATGCTAAGAACTTAAAAGCCAGGGGGAAAACACTCATATTGGCTGGGAAAATATTTTTTTTTATGTCCTGAAAGCTAGTTTCAATAACAGTAAATGAACTGGATTCTTCTTATACATCTCGTAGCAGATATAGCCATAGAATTCAGGAGAAACCATTTTAGCTGCTTTTTTGTGATGTGAAGGAGTAATGGAAACAAAATGCATGGGAAGTAGAAACAAGTATGTACCTGTAAGAAGTGAACACACATGACTACTGTTTACAGATTTGTCATCATATGAACACTTTCTTTCTTGCAAGAGGTTCTTAAGGTACCATCAAGACAAAGTAAAACCTCCAAATTCAGAAACTCGACCCTCAAGCCATCTCCCAAGAGAAAACGTAGGTTGTCATCTATAAATGTTGACTGGAGAATGTACATGTATTTTGGGTTTTGCATTCATTGTCCAACTTGTCTAGTGTTAAGATGCATGGTTGATTTTGTGTCTCTATGTTAGTGATAAAATAAAATGTCATTTAAAATGCATGATTGTCACATTGTAATTCAGTTGTATAATTTTACCACTTGTTGAAAAGGTAACATGCAGATGTTTACTGTGTGGTACACATGTGCATAAACTTGTAGCCTGTCACAAACCAACCACAGTTTAAGATCCAGTTTTAACTCCATCATCTCTCATACTTTTGCAAAGGTTACTTTTCATACCAACATTTTTGCTCTGCTAACAGACTGCTCTGGTGGCCTAAGTGGTTAGAATGCCTGCTTCGGTTGCAGGAGGTCATGGGTTCAAACTCCAGCCAAGTCATACCAAAGACTTATAAAAAATGGTGCTAACAGCTGCCTCGCTTGGAGCTCAGCATTAAGAGGTTAGTATCAGGACTGATCAGCTTGATGTCAGGATAATGTGACTGGGTGGGACATAATACTACATGTCTGCAATGCCCCAGTGCTAGACATCACTATAAACTGCCACACTGCAGACATCATAGTGATATGACTGAAAATGTTTTAAAGCTATGCTAAAAATCCAAATCACACACACACACACACACAGCTCTGCTAGGCTAACAACCGTTCAGGCAGTGGTCTATTTATCATCCTTTTTATCTTTCATTCATCTGTTGCCACACATCTGTAATAATTATACTTGCACAAATATAAATGGATTCACTAGACTTCTACACTTGGCATATAGATATAGATACAGATATAAATATATAGCAAGAGTATCTTGAATAAGTTGGAAAATTAACTTTTTCATGCCCTTGGGTTCCATGTTAAAGGTCACAATTAAATTTTAGCCCAACACTTAGATTTTGGACATGATAATCAAATTCAAGTATATTTTGACCAGACTTATTATAATAATGTATCTTAAGCAGATCATGGGTTTTACACTATTATGGCTTGTGATCACTAAAACTTCAACAAACAGGAATAGATAATACTCCAGACATCTGACCATAGACCCTATGGGCTTGTGGATGTAGAATAGACCTGATGTGCCACCTGCATGTCATAAAAGTTGACCAACAGAGGCATCCTTTTGCCATTGGATGCATCTCATTATGATGATCCAGCTGAAACATTTTACCCTTTTTTCTACTTTCATTACTTTCTGCCCTTTTTGGGACTACCTAAACTTACTAAGCATTATACTGCCAGGACTGTGCTGTTAAGCCCTATACATACATACGTACGTACGTACATACATACATACATATATATGCATGCATGCATGTATCCATACATACACACACAAATACATAAATACATACATACATACATACATACACATACATCAATTTTTTAAAATAAACTAAGTCTTGAATTTTGACTATGAATGGAGTTTGTTTTGCATGTGGTTATGTAATATATTGTGCAAATTACATTGTGTTGTCATTGTTATATAGTCATGATGGCTGTTTTCAGCTTTCTTGTTGCCAGTATTTTGTATATGTATAATATCACATCTATAACTCGATGGACAAGACCAATAGTCAGGCATAACACAGTTCTTTCTTTTCTTGATAGGAAGTATCAGTTAGTTTAAACAGTTTATCTGCAAGCATCATATAAAATATCACATCAAAAGATACAAGGATTGAGAAACATGCTTAAGTTTATTTTGAACTCCCTCTTCATTAGGAGAATTTTTATTTCTGCAGGACAACAAAAAAATATATTGCCAGATTTACCATGTTCAGAATTTTAAAATGACTTAAAAATTTTTTATACATTTTTAACCATGCCCAGTTGTATCATTCAGCACATGATTATTCATATCATCAACTGCATATTAAGTTTTCCATTGAGCACATGCTCAGTTCTGTCACTGTGTACATCTTCAGTCTTATCAAGTACTTGTACAGTTGTAGATTGAGCACATGCCCAGATCAAGTACACATACTGTTTTACATGGAGCACATGCACAGTCCTGTCAAATATACATGTTGTTTTACATCATACATGGTGTTATTATTGGGTATATGCTTAATTTTATTAAGTAAACATGCAGTTTTATACTGAGCACATACTCTGTCCTATCATTGAGTACATGTTCAGTTTTATCATTGAGTACGCAGAATCTATGGTAAGTGTTATGCATTCATGAATTATCAATCTTTTGCAGCTAGAGTTCCATAGAGTTCATATTATTATATGCTCATTTGTTTCTCAATTAACTTTACATTGTCAGAATCATGCAGTATTTTGTCCATACAACATGGCTTCATATTGCACATGTGTGTCTAAAAATAGTACAGTGTATTAGGAACTACTTTGTAAACAACGTATGCTCATGTTGTAGATGCTTTAGCTTTTGATTTATTAGATTTGATTGTGGAGGAACTAAAAACAAGCTGTTTCATCCATTTGAAAGTAGAGATGATAAAGTTAACACTGGATGAGTTCACTGAGTGACAAATGAAACTTTCAAACAAACAAACAAATGAATGTGATATTTGCATATGAACATGAGAGATGCAGTAATTGAAAATACCATTCTCATCATTTCAACAGTTATTTAGGAGAAATATTTGTAACATTTGGCAAATAGAATGTTTCAGAGACGTGCCATTTTACAAGTCAGTAAAAATACTAAATTCGAGAAAATAATGCAACTGAAGGTTTTGGTAGACAACTAAAGGCATCAGAGCCAACAAGCCAAGACAATGAAGAAGTCTTATTTCTGCTGGCTAAATGGACTGTCATGCACCTGTTGCTTTGCAATTTTCCCCATTTAACTATTTTGTTATCATGTTAGGCAAGCGATAGAAGCCCTGCAGGTCATAGCTGGGGTCCCTGCAACAAACATCATGCAAGTGACAGGCATAAATATACACCTTCTTTAGCTAGTAATAAAAATGACAATAAATATATTCACATTTATGCATCTTGAATTACCTTAGAATGTACTTTTTCATAATTTCAGTTAAAAGAATTCATATTTTCCCCACATTATGATTCCAAACAATCAATGACAAAACAGAAACACAGATTTGCTTGATTCAACTGCTCAAATCACATGTACATTGTACAGAATTGACCCAATAAATCCAGTCCATCACAAGCAGAAAAGCAGAATTGAGTTGGATCAACAGAAAAACAAAATCCATCCATTCTTGACCAATTGGAAATGTTGTTTCAATGCAAACTCATTCACAATATGACTCTAAATTTCAGTTTTAAGTAGACCAAAATGAAGATTTTTTTAAAATGTCTAGTGCATGAAGTTCAAAGTTCACTAGGCAGTGCTATTGTGCATTAATATTGTTACTGTGTATTGATAAATCTACATAAATTCATTTGTTTCTTGTGTATTTTTTTATAATTAAGCCTTAGGTACAAAAACAAAACAAGTATATAATAAAAGGGTTACTGCATTTGTATGGGAAAATATGAATTTGTTTTTTCAGACTAATACATACTACACTTCCACGGTCATGCTGTATTACTCAGAAAAACTCAACCATACAACTGCAGTAACCTATCATTGTTATACTAGTGTATATTGTTTTATATTCACCAGCATTTACATTCCATAATAGCATGGCATTATACTTGCTGTAGTTGAGAAAGATGTCTTGGAAATGGAATTTGACTAATTGACAGTTATAATAATGTACATTGTTTTTTTCCAAGCATACCAAAAAGATATCAGTGTTGGTATAATTAACTTGTGTAGTGATGTATCAATACTGGAAATTGTAACCTTGTTTTTATGATTTGTAGGTTCAGTATAACATTTTGTCTCTTGTTGATATCCAAAATATTGACCAGAAGTTTTACAAAAGTAAAATAAAATAAAATGTTATAAAGAATTGATAGATGAGAATATGTTCAGTATTCACAGTGTAGAAAATAATAATTCTGTTTTCCTCAGTTGCATCATAAAGTGTTTTGACTAATAAATATAAACTGCAGTGTTGTCCACTTTACTAAGCTGATGTATGTTACAACAAGCAAAGTAAACAAAAACTTCAGTCTAACCTGTCTGTAAAGGAACCACATGTACTCTAAAGGACATGGTGACTCTGTAAAGGACTCACAGGGACCATAATATGTATAACTTGTGGATTGGTTTCCTGTATATTCAAGAAAGGGATTTTTTAAGAAAAGTGGTTCCTAAATATATCCCTTTATAAGAACCAGTCTTCTAGGAAGATTGCTTCCAAAAAGTTAACTTTTTGAAAAGTTTTTTTTTCTTCACATAGCTAAGGGTCTAAGCAATGCAGATCACTTAAAAAAGAATTAATATTTTAACATAGTTAGGTGTCCAAGCAGTGCGAATCACTTAAGAAATTTAATATTTTTACATAGCTAAGATTCCAAGCAATGTGGATCAATTTAAAGAAATACATTTTTATGTAGCTAAGAGTTCAAGCAAATGCAGATCACTTTAATAAAAAAATTAATATTTTTACATAGCTATATCTATATAAACATGATCATAATTAAAGCAGTAGGATATATCTGTACAATTGCATCCTTAAGTAATAAGTATATCTTTCTGTCATATATTGTGCCTACATTTTTGTATATAGTGTTTGTTCTGTATTGTTGTGCTTTTACCTTATGACAGTTTTCTGATTGTAATCAAGTTATTCATTATAGTTAATTATAATATGTAATTTTCAACTGAAGGAAACAAAGATAATGATGATTAACTTTCTTTTAAGTGTCCATTACAGACAGTGATGAACTTTACTTAAGTGTCCATTATAGACAGTCTTCAGTGTATTATGAAGATATATTTTGAAATACAGCAGCAGTTTAAACTTTGACACAATTAATTTTCATAAGAACTTATTCTAACATAGAAGGCCTGAGGTTTTTGTTTAATTTATGAAACAGACAAGACACAAGGCATATGTTCTTATATACTCAGTTGTTATAGTCAATATGGAATATGTCTGAGCAGCACTTTTTCCACTATGTGCAGCTTTGAATTTTGTCTTTAGATTTTAATTTTAATGTGATGTACCTGGTAATTTTGGTTTTCTTATTGAAATGTCTATTTCTTCTTGTAGAAAGTTTTGTAACTCAAGAGAGGTTGTACTCTGTGACTGGAAAAATACTCAACATCTTAGGCTTGCAAAACTCTCAGCGAACCATTTACTGTAAAGTGCGGGTCCAACAGTAAGTATGTACTAAACTCAGTCTTATCTTCCTTCACATGTGACAAATTTTATAATTGTGTTTCCAGAGTATTTTATCCTCAGCATTATTAGCTTGTCTGCATGAACTATACCCCTGTCATTATAGTCATTGCAGGAACAGGTTTATTAAACACTGTTGCTTGTACAGTTGTGAAACTTTCTAAATGCATACATCATGAGGAGAACTGTGCCACCATACCAAATACAGGTTAATGTGACCTACATTTTGTTATCCACTGATTATGTACACTTTGTATGATTATATTGGTTTCTGGGATACTTGCTAATGCAGTCATGAAAATAGACCTGTGCATGCATCATGAGGAGTAGTACATAACAGGACCAAAAGTAGGTCATTTGACCTTTGTTTAATCCATTGATCATATACACTTCTACTTTAAGCTTGATGTGTATCTGTCCATTCATTAGCACAATTTTGCAATCGCTACTACTTGGAAGATTGCTATGAAACTTTACAAATATATTCATCTTACGGCCTAGTAGTTCCTAAATGAAACTGCAGCTGCTCAAACATGCCATCAAAGCAGTTATCTTGAAAGTGTGTTATTGCTACTCATTCTGAATGGATGGTCATATCAGCATGAGGTTTTTACTAAAAGACTTCTTGTGAGGTCCAGTCAGTCCAAATGAATATGGTGCCAATCTTATGTCCAATATAGCTGCCATGGCAGCCATCTTGAACATCTTGTTGTCACTACTTCTGAACAGAAAGTGATATCAACATAGAGTTTTCACCAGAAGACTTCTTTTGATATCTAGTTGGACCTGAAAGGGTTTTGCTACTCCTTCTGAATGGAAAGTCATATCAGCATGAGGTTTTAACAGATGACTTCTTAAGGTCCTCAGTGAAAATGATGCCACCAAGACATCTAATATGGCTACCACAATGGGCATGTTTAAAATCTTATCACAACCCCTAGATGGCATGTCATATCATTATTGGTTTGGGTTTTTTTGTGTTTTGTGGGTTTAATGCCATTTTTCAGCACATGATAAGTTATACATGGTGGCCAGCATATTTGCTGGAGGAAAACCCCAGCAAGAATCATTAACCCACTGGAAGCTACCGGCAATCTTTATCACATACTCACATTGTTCAAGCTGAAACTCGGGTGAGATGTCAGTGATCTGTAAAGGCAAGCTCCTTAGATCACTTGGTCATCTGGGGCCACCATATCAGCATTGGGTTTTCAACAAAAGGTTTGTGATGTTTCGTTAGTACTAATGGAAATGGTGCTAATCATTGCCACCAAGGCAGCCATCTTGAAAATCTTGTTATTTCTACTTTGACATGGGGTTTTGACCAGAAGACTAATTAAGGTATCTACTTAGTCCTGAATGATAATGGTGCTGATCTGACCTCAGATATTACTGCTGCAATGAATGCATTAAAAATCTTGTTGCTGATTCTCCTAAATGGATGAGATGGTCATATGAACATAGGGTTTTGACCAAAAGTTTTCTAATCATATCTAGTTTCTCGCAGATGAAGAGGGCTCCAATTTACATCCAGTATGACATCAAGAATTGCTAATTTGAAAATCATATTACTGAAGAACATCATAGAGGAATTCTGCACAAAGCAGTAAAATGAAGAAATGATCTTGTTTTAGTCTTATTTGTTTTGTTTTTTTTGACTATTGTGGAGTGTAACCAATATAAGGTATCAATACACTAATTAAACCAATCAGCTGTTATTACATCCTGTTGTAGTCCCTAAGAAACTACTTTACTATTGTTTGCTTTTCTTTTCCTGGAGATTTGTTCAGCATTGATAAATTTTACTTTCTTTCAGTAGAAAACAACATAGAAGACTAAATAGAAGATAAAATATTTTTTGGGCTCAGTCTGGTTTTTTTCAAAACAAACAAAACAGGTGTTATTAGGATAGTACAGGAAAGGTAACTTGAACTTAAAATTCCAGTTATTCCTCTCAAATGCAACTTTTTAAAAAAGATATGCTGATTTTCAGATATATTATGTCCAGGTGAGTGCCTAACGTAAGATGTCTTAATACATCTGAACTTATAACTAAGGCACTAGATATCATGAAAAATATGGAAATATAACTTAATTAGCATAAATTATATAATTATAATTAGCATAGTGATACCTAAAACACTGCTCCAATTTACAGTTCTTATTCTCTCATGCAAATCAACATGAGTGAAGCCAATTTGTTTAGCCAGCTGAAGATAAAGAGTAAAACTCATTCTGATTGGTTAACATGTATACATTGATTGATGAAACATGTAATGATCTGTGCAAAACCAATATACAAACCAAATGCAGAGCTTGTGGTATGTCTCGTACATAAAACTCTCAGCAAGAGTATTGCAATCAGGCTTGTGACAGTAATATGTAATGCATATTTTAAACAGAAAATGAACTGACCAGTTTTACTCTCTACTTGTAATATCAATTGGCCTGATCTTGTATGTACTGGTCACAGGCAGTTGGGTCAGTGCTTATTTCAAGACCTTTTAAATTCTTCTGTCGGAATAAATATGTGCAGGAGAGTTTTGCAATCTTCAGGGAGCTTCATTTGTTCATCTGTCTCCAGCAAACAGTAGTGCAGTTTTATTGTCTTCAAAATCTGACATTGGAAACTCCAATAAGCTATTCTTATTGCCACATTCTAACATGTACATGATGAAACCAGGGTCATTGCTTATTTAATGGCTTGTAAAGTTAAAGAAACTAAACAGTTCAACTTGTGATGTCATAAATTCCATTGAACACCTAACCAACACTATCGATAGCTAGATGTTAATCACTGCATACTTATAACCATGCCATCTCGAAAGCTTCTTTGGAGCTGGTGCAAGGTGTGGGCTGCTATATGCCATGTACAAATTCAAATGATCGTAACTTTTTATCCAATTTTCAAGAATTTTGGATATACATGTATGTAAAACTTATTTTTACCCCTCGACCATAAAAGCTCACTGGATGGTCTTCTGTCTGTTGTCTATCTATTCATTAGCACAAGTTTATTATTGCATCTCCTATTAAACTACTTGGTGGATTGGCTTGGAACTTTACATTCATCCCATTATTTTGATGGTTCATCAGTGAAAATAGTGTCACTTGGACATCCAGTAAGGTTGTCACTGTGCTACTCCTCCTCAGCAGATGGTGATATCAGCATGGGTTTTCAGTTTAAAAAAGAAACTTCTGATGATGTTTACTTGGTGCTGAATGAAAATGGTGCCAATATGAGGTCCATTATGACCACCACAGCAGCTGTCTTAAAACTTTCGTTACTGCTTCTCCTGAACAAAAAGATATATTGACATGTAGTTTTCACAATAAGACTTCTTGTGATGTCTAGTTGGTCTAAAATGAAAATGGTTGCTGTTGTAAGGTTTAACACCATTTTTCAGCACACGATAGGCTATACATGGTGGCCAGTATAAATGGTGGAGGAAGAACCTCTTAAATGGAAAGTCATTTTAACAAGGAGTATTCATCAGAAGAGTTCTTATGGTATCTAGTTGTTCCAAACTGGAAATGATGCAAAGTAACCCTTGATATGGCCACCATGGAGGCTATTTTGAAAATGTCTCTGCTTCTCCCAAATGGCTATGTCTCCATTGGGATTTTCACTGATAGAATTATTATGATACCTGGTTGTTTCTGATTGGATTGATAGATTTGAGGTGCAAATTCAAAAGGCATTACTAAAGGAAGATTTGGAAACTATCATATTAGGTGATTTTAACATCGACTACATGAAAACTCCACCATTAACATGGATAAGTAACTTTGAAACTTACAACTTTACTCAATTAATTAACACCGCAACTAGAGTAACAGATAAAAGTGCTACTATCATTGATCATGTCTTTACTAATAAACCTGAAAACATAAGTGAAATTAATGTGCCAGTGTATGCACTGAGTGACCACTACCCGTTCAGTATAACTAGACATGTTCCGAAATCATCTAAAAATGGTCAACACATAGAAATACAATAATGGGACATTAAACAGTTTGATGAGGAAATGTTCTTAATGATTTAGTTTGCAGACCCTTCCAGTCAGTCTGCAATATAATGGATGTCAACACTGCCTTAGACAAATGGTATTGGATGTTCAATGCAGCCTTAGACAAGCATACCCCAATTAAAACATAAAGGGTTAAACACCAAATTACACCCAAGTGGATTACCCCTGAGATCAATGAGGCTATGCACCAAGAGATAATTTCCACAAGAAAAAAGACATGAAAAGCTATAGAAAGTTGAGGTATAAAGCTAAGCACCTGATAGATAAGGCAAACGAGAACTACTATAAATAGGCTGTTGATGAAAGTAAGAGTACCAAGTCATTGTGGAAGCATATAAAAGAGCTGAACCCACCCAAGAACAGTTGTTTTCCCCCTAGACTTAAACAAAATGAGGATATATCAACATCTGTACGAGACATTGTGGAAATGTTCAACAATTTCTTCATAAGTATTTCCAGTAACAGTATTCAGAACCAGACTAACATCCCAATTGAACTTGATGCTCTTCTGTCATTTATAAGAGCTAAAATTCCTGATGAAAATTATTTTTCAGTAGCTAATGTTAGTGAAGCTGATGTTTTTGATATGCTAATTAAGGTGAATATAATAAATCCTCTGGATTGAATGGTATTGATCCACGAATTCTTAAAATTGCTGCACCAGTAATAACAAAGTCATAAATGCATATCATAAACTTAAGTATAATGAGTGGTAATTTTCCAGAAACGCTGAAATGTGCAAAGGTTACACCTGTCTTTAAGAAAGGAGAAAAGGAGGATCCAGGGAATTACAGACCAATATCAATTCTACCTGTATTGTCAGAATTATTTGAAAAGCATGTAGCCATTCAGGTCTATAAATTTTTTTAAACATACTCTCTACTTCATGAAGCGCAATCAAGATTTAGAAAGTACCACTCTGCCAAACAGAACTTACCAAATTAATTGGTCTTTGGCTGAAGGAAATGGATAATGGACATATGACTGGGATTGTTTTCCTTGACCTCAAGAAAGCCTTTGATCTTGTTGATCATGAAATTCTGCTGCAAAAGTTGAACTGTTACAGGTTTGACAATCCTTCTTTAAACTGGTTTAAATCATACCTGAACCAAAGGTCTCAACAAGTAAGCATTGGCAATATTAGCTCTCAAACTTCCACTATTCATTCAAGGGTCCCTTAAGGCTCAGTTTTAGGCCCTCTCCTCTTCCTTATCTATATCAATGATCTACCATTAAATAATGAATCCACAAATACAGATTTGTTTGCAGACGATGCAACCTTGTATACATCTAGTTCTGATACTAAAGTTATCTAAATGAGATTAAACTCAGACCTTACTAGAGACCAAAACTCAGCACAACAAAATAGGATGGTAATTAATGAAGGTAAAACAAATTGTATGATTTTGGGGACATCACAAAAGCTACACAAGTCAGGCAACCCAGAACTATCTCTTGCAATAAATAATCATCCGTTAGAAAATGTCAAACATGAAAAGCTTGTAGGTGTGTCCGTAGATATTAATTTATTATGGAAAGACCATATTGATAAGCTTTGTAAAACACTGTCATCCAGAATTGCCCTACTCAGCAGAATCAAGAAATATTTACCTATGGAAACGCACAATCTATACTACAAATCATATATTCTTCCAGCAATGGATTGTTGTTCAAATATATGGGGAAACTGTGCTAAATCTGAGCTTGACAGGATTTATAAACTTCAGAAATGAGCAGCACACGTAATATTAGATGCATCTATTGACCATCCCTCAAAAGCATTGTTTACAGAACTCAAATGGTTCACAATATATAACAGGATAGATTTTCACAAGGCAGTTCTTGTATATAAATGTCTACATGGAACTGCACCAGAGCATCTTCAGGACTTGTTTAGGCCTTTTTTAACACAATACCAGCTGCAATCAATATCACATGGAAACCTTCTAGCACCAAAACCAAGAACAGCAATTTAAAAAGAGCTTCCAATACTCTGGTACAGTTCTGTGGAACAAGCTTGCACTACATGTAAAATCTGCTGAAAATATTAGAGTATTTAAGAAGAGATATCATGAGCATGTATGTGTTTCTAATAGATAATGGAATTTAGTATTTTAATACTAAACATGTTAAAATAAACAGTAATTATTGCTATCTTCATATAATGTGCATTGTTATACTCTCCTTAAGAGGGCCTCATGGGAGAATAGTCCTTAACTAATGAGTCACCCTCTATAAATAAAGCATTATTATTATTATTATTATTATTATATGGTTGCCATGATGGCTGTCTTGAAATTATTGCTGTCACTACTTCCGCTGAATTGATGGGCATATTGACATGGGGTTTTCACCAAATGTCCCCTTGGTCCTAAATGAAAATGGTGCCAGTCTGATATCTAATATATCCACCATGGCAGTTAATTTTAACAATCTACTTATTGCTGAGAGAGAGAGAGAGAGAGAGAGAGAGAGAGAGAGAGACACACACACACACACAGCTCCATTTTAAGGATAAATTTTGATACTTTTAGTGACTGTGATCAGTGAAACATAACATGTCACTCATACTTGTAACTTTTTTGGTACCTTTTCCAGTGATGAGGACTGTCTATTGGTCTGTTTAGTCAAAATTACCCAAATTGTGCACATGATTAAACTGCAGCACTGTGTCCTTGCTTATGGCTATATATCCCAGTGTTAAAATTATGGAGTTGTGCCTACTACTGTATCCTTATCCTTGCTAGTGTACAACATGCACTTCTGATGAAAAGAGTTTTTTTTTTTTTTTATTTCCAATATAGTCTATAGTTGCCAACAATGATATATAGGCCTACTTAAAATGAACATTTTCTCAGAGAGAGACAGCGAGTCACCAGCATTTCTAGTGTTTATATTATAGATATAGATTTTAAATCTTTAAAATGCACTTGTTAAAATATAACTTGGAACATCACTGCCCCTGACTCTGCTTCTCTCTGCTTTGTTTCTCTGTGCCTGCCCCCCCCCCCAATTATCAGTATTTTTTATCCATCAAACTTTCAGCTTTATATTTTCAGAGTTCTTCAAAGCCAGATTAACTATTTTATTACAAGGCATTCTCATTCACAGCATTGAGTGTTATACATCTTGTATATATTACCCTTTTTGATATGAACAAACATCATTTTAGCATACAGATTATTTACTCCAGATTTTCTGCAAGTGTCTGAAAAATAAAAGCCTTTGGGTGGCTTAATGAATCGATCTTTTTCCAGTTTATTAAGTTGCAAACCAAAGCAATCCAGCCAATCATTTTGCTGGAAATCATAATGAATAAATGAAAATGTAATTAAAATTGGTTTCACAGAATAAATGATCCAATATGATACAGCCAGAGAATGTAGATATTTACATTTATATTTTTGATAATAAATTTTGTAAAGAGCATTCTAATATCACATTTTTTTCCACATGATTTTGCATTGGGCTTTGCATTCAACATTACATAGGACACCAAATTCAGCAATCATTTTGACTTTATTTTCCTCATGTTAGTATGTGATCATTAGAGTTTTAGACTCATACAAAGGAAATGAGGCTAGTATATTTTATTATTTTGCAGACCATCAAGTCACAAGAAACGTTTTTCATCCAACAGTCGTGTGATAGCCAAGTCCCCTCTGGTCAAAGCCTCCAGGCCAGAATTGGATGTTCCATTTGAGGTATGCTATAGTCACCCTAAATCCTGGTATTTGCCACCAATTGGAGATAATCCAGTGAAACAAAAGGGAAAGGCCTTTAATATCATAGAAATGCACAAGGTAGACCTAAGGGTTTTCTACTTTTGATATACATGTCCATCCCTCATCAATGGCTGCCTATTTGGAATCTCTACTGAAGAAATGCTATAACTATTCAGTCAATTTAAAATACTGTAAACCTAATAATGTTCTTTGTTAGTCACTCAGATCACAGCATCACTTGAATTTATAAAGCATTCAGTTTCCTGCAGATCTTAAGCAGTCAAAAACTTAAACGAAAATTCTAGCCCAGTTTATTGTATTTGCCGTATATATTAGTACACAATAAAATAATTTTTTTTTTTTCCTGTTCCAGAACTTACAGTGAAACTTTTTTTTCACCTAGGTCATATCTCCCAAGGCTTAAGAAACGAAATAAATTTTTATTGCATTTGTGCTCCCCCCAATGCACATTGCAATAAAATAGATAAACAAAATGCTTATTTGATAATAAAAGAAAGAAACTAACCTTAAAGAAAGAAACTAACCTTGTATTGTTATCTTTTATTCCATTTGAGCATTAAAGAATAAAATATATCCACGAAATCCACATATGTAGCGTAGGCTTCCATACTGTAGCGTGTATTGCTTACGTTTGATAACACGTGCCACGTTGTTCATTGACATGAACATTGAGAAACAAATTGTGTTTGGTTGTGCTCAAAGATTTGATTATGTTATCCGACTGAAAACTGGATCGAACAAAATCACAGACAAGAGGGATATAATCAACCCATATCTTGAAGACATTTGTCATCCACGCATGACACGGTGTTAGGTGCAAAATAATCAAGATTGAATTATATCCAGGTCTACTGTATGACAGTATCTCGCAAATAAAAATCATTATTTGAAAACACGTTCACTTGAGTGTAAGTGACAATCTTGTCGCCAGCATGGGTTACAAAAGTATCATTACTATTGACCGCTCCTTTGTATTAATTGTTACTACTGATGCCAAGCACATAGAAACCAGGGTGGTGAATAAACACAGCTGGCAGCGAGCAGTAAACTCCTTCTTTGAACTTACTGACAGGACATCAGAGACAAAGGTTATTTTTATTACAAAGCAAGCTGACCTCAGAAGCCGACTTTAGTTACTTTTTATTAAAAATGATATAAATACAAAGGTTATTTTATTACAAAGCATGCTGGCATCAGAAGTCGACTGAATTTTTTTAAGTGTGCTGATTTTTTTTTTTTTTTTTTTTTTTATATACAAAGACAGCTGAGATATGGAAACAAACTTTGGTTCCTTTTCACCGGTATTCACAGGAATTTTGAAAATAAATTGAAACAATGGAACAAAATTTTAAAGTGACACAATATAGTCCTTCGTGCACAGACGTTCATAACCCAGCATCGCCCAGAATATTTGGAGAAAATAAAATCATGTGATGAATTTGTTCAGGCCAGAAGAGAAGCAGATGATTTCGCAAATGAGAGGGAAATAATCAACCGATATATTGAAGACAACTGCCATTCACGCATGACATGGTGTTAGGTGCAAAATAACCAAGATTGAATTATATCCAGGTCTACTGTATGACAGTATCTCACAAATAAAAATCATTATTCAAAAACACATTCACTTGAATGCAAGTGACAATCTTTTCGTCAGCACGGGTTACAAAAGTGTCATTACTATTGACCTGCAGACATCAGTGCTCCATTGTATTAATTATTACTACAGATGCCAAGCACCTAGAAGCCCGGGTGAATAAACACAACTGGCATCAAGCAATAAACTCCTTCTCTGAACTTACCGACGGGACATCAAAGACAAAGGTTATTTTTATTACAAAGCAAGCCAACCTCGGAAGCTGACTTTTGATACTCTGAAGCCATTTTGTTTTAAAAGATATAAATACAAAGGTTATTTTATTGCAAAGCAAGCTGACCTTGGAAGCCGACTATGGATTCTTTTAAGTGTGCCAATTTTTAATTTTTTTTGGGATATACAAAGATGGCCGAGTAATGAAAGCTAGCTTTGGTTCCTTTTCACCATTATTCACGGGAATTTTGAAAAAAAATTAAAACAATGGAACAATTTTTAACGGGACACAGTATAGTGCTTTGTACACGGACAGTGATGACCCAGCATCGCCCAGAAGATTTGGAGAAAAAAAACTTGTGATGAATTCATTAAGGCAAGAAGAGAAGCAGATGATTTTGATTGCATTCCTGGATGGACTGATGATAAGATGGGGGTCAGAAGTGTGAGATTTAGACTGGTTCAGATTTGAAAAAATCTGACTTTAGTACTTGCAGTTTCCACTTCAGGTGATGTGTTGTCTCTAACAATTTTTCACAGTATGAGAAAGCTAAATAAAATATTCATGCACTGAAAGAATGGATCGTACATGTGCAGGAGAAGGGTTGTGTAGATGAGATGCTGCTGCAGTGGATTAAAGAGTTTTATCTCAAGTACACAGTTTTATATTTTTTTTAATGAAATTTCAGTTGTAGTGCATTTTCCGACATGTAATTTTCAAATGATTTAAAAGGTGTCCCACAACTTATGACTTGAAAAAAGCGATGTGTCCCAGAACATACAATGCACAAAAAAATTACTTTTAAAATTAATTTATGGTGAGAAAGCCTGCCAGTAGCTTCTCTTGGGTCGGTGGTTCTTCCCGGGGTTTTCCAGGGTTCTTCCTCCACCAATTATACTGACCACCATGTATAGCCTATCTTGTGCTGAAAAATGGTGTTAAACCCAACAACAACAACAACAACAACAATTTATGGTGTCCCAACATATATGGTGTCCCAACATATACGGCAAATACGGTATATATGCAGATCCAACTTCACCTAATAGCTAAAGAAGAACTTACAGACATTAAATTACTTTTGACTAATTAGACTCCAAAACACAGTCTTCATGGTAAGAGCCCACAATGTCGGGGCATATTGTAATGAAATGCTGCTCAAACTGACTTGTTACCAAAATAAATAAACTACCTTTGAAGCATTGCACTTTTTATTTTGTATATTTGTCTCAGTTGTACACAGAGCAGCATGCACATAAAAGTAAAACTGCATTTAGTAAGCCTTACAAAATAATTTGACAAATTACTGCCATTTTTCAGTACTATTGTGTAAAAAGTGCTGGTCTACCTTCCATTGTGTGTTGTCCTTAAACAAAAGACAAATTTTGAACTGCTTCCTCTTTAAAACTGTAGCACTTTATTCTTTGCCTGGCATTAAGTCAAAATCTATGGATTAATGAATCAAAGGGTCAAAGTTCAAGGCCACTTTGACTCGAAGAAGGAAACAGTTTCCAGACAGTAACTTCAAATGTTGACCATATACCTCCATATACTGTTGCCAAACATTAAAAATGCATTTACATAGGAAAAAAAGAAAGAAAGCTTTTATTTTTTGGGATCGCCAAGATCAAGCATCAAGTTCACATTGACTTGAGAAAGAAAAACAAATGTTTCAAAACACTTTACCACAAGACCACATGCCTTGCCAGAACTGTGAGGATTGCTGGCATTTTTTTGTAGACAGAATTCTTTCAGTTTTTTTCTTTCAATAGGCCAAAAGTCAAGTCATAATGACTCGAAGAAGAAATTGGTTTCTATACAATGAAGGAACATAATCAGTAAAGTAATACGTTAAACATGGCTCCATTTTACAAATCTTACTGTCTCATGCAAATCAACATGGGTGCAGCCATTTTGTGTAACTAATCAAACACATTTGTAAGTTATGCCACTGGTAAAGGTTTCATAGCACTTTGTTGCAACATACCGGTGTATCTTATTTCAGCTCAACAGCTGGTTGACATCAGTGTACTTCGGCTTGATATGAATGATTGTTAAACTAAATCTGATTAGCACCTGAGCAAGTATTTTGTCATTTTAACCTTGTAGTTACCAAGGCAGAATACCAAGCTTAATTAAAAAATGCTGGTTATTTATAAGAAAAAAGCTAGAGTGCAATTTGTATTTAATTTCTCAAATGATTCAGCCCTGAGGTATCTTGTCTACAAACTGTATAACACTCTAAGGGTTAAGATGAATAAATTAGAATCTAAAAAGATATTAAAAGTAAGGCTATTTATTTGAGCAAAATACCTCAGTCTGAACAAGTACATTATGGCAGTAATGGACTTAAAAACCTAATACACCATTATGGCTATTCCAGTTAAACATAGTACCCAGGGAAGGCACTTTTTTAAAATTAAATGTTAGGGTACTCAGATTACTAAAAAAGTGCATATGAAAACATTAATAAATTCTAAATGCATCTATGGGTAACTATTCTATATTAAAAGTGCCTTCCCAGGGTCCCATGTATATTTTACTGGAACAACCCTTATGGAACAGATGAGAAATCTGTCATAAGTCAAATCATATCATGTAATGATGTATGTCTTCTTATTTCATTTTCACACAATAAGTAGAGCTCGTCATTATCTTCCTTTACCAAACTTTGTAAGTAGCTTGCATTTCTCCACAATGACATTAATTATACATCACAGAACTGGATCAGACATTATGGATGACACTTAGAGTACATAAGAAATCAGTTAATTTTGGGATTAAAGGTCAGTGTGACTTGTATATAAAAAAAAAAGTTTCTGCTCAAAAAGTTCAGTACTCAGCCATATAACTTCACCAATGCTTGTGAGTGGCATACACTTTGAGCCAGGAAAAACTGATTGATTTTGGGGTCAAAATGTCAGAGGTATTGTCAGTATAACTGAAAGAAGATAATGGTTTATACATAACTTTATGTGGGGTGCTTGCACATAAGTACAGAAGAAGCCTGATAATTTGGGGGTTTAAGGTCATTTTAAGTCAAAGAAAAATGTGTTTTGCAGAGTAATTTCTGTTTTAGAGTAAGTTCCTTGACCAGACTTTGTTAAATTTTTGCACTTAGGATAAAAAACAATTATGTAGATTATGGCATCTAAAATGGTCATGACATTGGTTTTGCAGAGCAGGTTTAGTTTAAGACTGCATATCTTGACCAAAGGTCATAGTCATTGAGACCCATTTGTCAGTAATCTCCAAAATCAGCCTTGCCCTACTAGTGCCTACATAGAGGACTAGATCAAAAAGATGCCTATTGATTTTGGAGTCAAAAGGTCAGTAGTCAAAGTCACAGTGACTGGAAGAAGAACAGTGGTTTTTATATAATAACTTTGGTTCTAAACTACATACCTTGACAAAATCTTTGGAAGGCTAGCACTTTATGTTGTGGAAGAGGCCTTTTGATTTTTGGGGTAAAAAGTACAATGTCAAAGTCATTGTTCCTCAAAAAAATATAGATATCTTTATAGTAATTTATATTCTAGAATAAGATCCTTGGCCAGACTTTTTGGATGGTTTGCACTTAGGTAATAAAGAATCCTATATATTTTGGGGTCTAAATATCAGTGGTCATCGTCAGGGTAAGAAAATCTTGGATTCAGCGAAGTATACTTAGTTCAAGAGCACTTATCTTGATGAAAGGTTCAGATGATTGAGACCCACTGGTCATTGAATCTCCTACCATGCCCTACTAGTGCTTACATAGTGGACCATTAAACATCGGGTTAGTGTATAATATACCATTCAAACAAAAGGTATTTTATAGCAACTTATTGGAGCAAAGAACCAAGCCACAGTATGTTGATGAGAGGTGCCACATTTATACAGATTAATTGGTTAAGGTTGGGTATTTATTGAAGTGTAAATTTTACCTGATCATTCACAAATTAAATATAAGTCCATACCGAGTCACTCATAGAATAAATTAAGTCTGAACTGACCTCATTTTCTTTGAGACTAATTAGGTAATACTTACACTTCAATAAATACCCAGCCATGACCAATTAATTCTATAACAAAATAATTATACTGACCTTTATGCATTATGAGATTTAAAGAAAAGAGAGGAATACAATTGTTCTTTTCAAAAAAGGAATTATGCATTTTAATTGAATTTGAATCACAAAATCATTGTATAATGCATTTTTAGGTTTCTAAAAGTAATGCTTATCTGCCACTAAGTGTAGATGTTGTACTATTTCAGACATTGATAGTTCTTTTCAGCAACTACTTTCCAACATTGATGAAACTGATTAGTACAAACCAGTTGGGCCAGACCTGTTCTCAAGCCCCAAGACATGCAGATTCACATAAACCTACGGTTTTCAACTTGGAGTTATTCCTTATTTTCAGATCGATAGAGGGGAGGGTACCAGCTTAGACACAATGATAATATTTGATGTCAAAGCAGATAATAAGGAACACATAGCAACCAAAGGTTTCAAATTACGCTATCTTTTTGAAGGTATGACACTCTTTTCCCATCTTTCTTATTTAGTCATCTTTGCATAAGTATTCAAAGCTTTTATTCACTTTTCATTTCATTCACTCATTTTATCTCTGTACAAATGACACTAAAGTCTCAGATGAAGATAGAAACCTATGTCATCAAGATCTTTTATAAATTTTATAATGAGCAAGATCTGCATATATTATTGAGGTGATCTTGAGTTTGATTGGCTGAGAATATTACAACTTTATAATTCATATTTGATGCATTTATTTATGGCGTCAAGATCTTAGATAACTTCAATGATGGAGAACATCAGCACATTTGAATGAGGTGATTGTGCATAGGATTAAACTTGGCATATAAGCTTATAGGCCTATCGCCAAAATCTTGAGCAAGTTTGATGAGAAGCGACGTCCCACTTATTAAAGAGGTGATTGTGCATCTGATTCACTGAGCTTCTTATGACTCTAGAAGCCACATTTCTGGTCCAGTTTTGATCAAACTTTATATGTAGACTTAATTTCTCAAGGACATAGATGAGTTTGATTATGGATGACATCAAGCCTCATAATGAGACTTTTTGTATCTGATTTGTTGAGCATGTTACCACTCATGAGGACATATGCTGGTCAGATTTTGATCAAACTTAGTATGTAAGCTTATATCAATTGGAGCATGGACAAGTTTGATTATGAGGTAGATCAATGCATATTAATGAAATGTTCTTGCTGATATTGCTTGCCTTCTGGAGGACATATTTCTAATCAAATTTTGATCAGATTTGCCAAATGAAAATTCAGTTGTCATCAAGCTTTCAGATAAATTTGATGATGATTGATATCCATGCATATTCATGAGGAGTTCTTGTATCTTATTGACTTAGCTTTTTATCAATTGTGGGCTGAATTTTTAAGCAGAATTTAATCAAACCTTGTATGTTGACTAATATCATCAAGTTCTTGGATAAAGTCAGTAAAGAGCAACATCCATGCATATTAATAAGGTGATCTTGCATCTAATGGCCGTACCCATTACCACTCTAAAGGCCATTTTTTGTAATAAAATTTTGTTCAGACCTTGTATATAAGCTTATATTATCAATGTTTTAGACTAAGTTGATTATAAGTGAGATCTGTTCATAATGAGGTGTTCGATTGTTAGAGTTTATTACCATTCTAAAGCATGTCTTTAAGATGTATAAGCATATGCTATCAGAATCTCAGATAAGTTTATTAGGGACATCTATCTATATTAAATTGAAAGCCATATTGCATTTTGATTGTTATATATAGTATGTAGGAGACATGGTTTATATAATCTCCATATCAGAATGGAAAATATTTTATATTTCTGTGAAATAAATTGCTTGAAGTGCCATATAATCATTTTCACAGTTAGCTGCCACTAGAGACTACACATGACTCCACAGTCAGTTTGTATTTACAATGACTATGTGTACCACGCTGTTAAAACTTCTTGTTGTTATAGGCTTAACACCATTTTTCAGCACATGATAGGCTATATGGCAGCCAGTATAACTGGTGGAGGAAGAACAGGAGAAAACCCTGGGAAGAGCCACTGACTCATGGGAAGTTACGAGAAGGCTTTCTCACATACCCCAATACCTGGATGCTGATGATAAAATATAAACAAGTACTTTGAACTTTTGACCTAGATAAGGCATGATATATCTGTTTTCAGGTGTTAGGTCCAGTGATCAGAGCATCAATTCTTTAAATTTCTTATCTGTATTTTTTGTAATTATAAAAATTAGTAATTGATGTAATACATCAAATCTCACATCATAGATACCTTAATTGTATTTGTTATGATGTATTGTCAGGTATTGCAGCTGATAGAGTACAGAAGTGGCTTCCTCTAGAAAACAGTGTACAGGTAGAAGTCTTCCTTTCACATGGAAAACCAGATCTGAGGATACTTCATCGAAAAAGCCGCACCTTTAAAAATTGGTCCTTCAGGAAAGATAAAACCTACATTTCATGAATTAGACAGCTGGGATATGCTATGGTCTACAACCAGTAGTATTGTCACTATTACAACACATCATCAATAAAGCAACAAGGGTTGATATGGGAGATAACTCCAAGAATAGCTAGCAGGATGGAACAGTGTTACTATCTCTTGCTTTAAGATGTACCAGTAGTATAACTACCATTTCTACTGCTGTGGCTTGCAGTATTATATATTGTCATTGGTTTAAAAAACAAAAGACTGCAAAATACAAGGAGCTTTTAAGTAGCGCTACCACATTTATGTATCGTCCAGTGAAATATTATGATGAAAGTATATAGCCTATAATCAAATATAGTATCCACAATTTGTATAATGACAATGTTTATATGACTTGCTGATTTTCGATGAAAGGGTTTAGGGCTATTGTTTTGTATTATGTTCAAGTTTTTGTTTAGCTTATAGTGTTTTACTTTTTACTGTTATGTTCAAGTTTTTGTTTTAGCTGATAATGTTTTACTTATGGGCGTATCTGATTATGAAAAGCCAAAGCCATTATATCTATTTTGAAAGATATGGTGGCCATGGTTTATTAGTTTTAGATCATATTTCTACTTCATGTGTTTTTACTGTTCATATTTCTGCAGCTAAACACCTGATATATGCAGTCATTTTTTTTCTTGTGCAGTTTCAGATGGGTGTGTTAAGTGCTAATTATCATCTATCAGATAGATGGTTTTAAAATTGAATAACCTGTTGCATACTCTGGTATATTTTTTTAATTGAAGATCTTATTTGTTTTTATATTACCTGACCTAAGGCCAATTGAACTTAATGATATGACCCTGCATCCATGGTATAATATCTAATAATTCCATTTTTTATTAATTAACTGCATTTTCTACGTTTTGATTGGATGTAAACGGTCACGTGATACTGATCTGGAATTTTTTACACATCGATAAATTCTGCGGACTACTTTTGGTTCCCTGTGTCCAGATCATTTGATGTGAAGTTTTATCTATATCAACGCTTTACACCCTAATAATAACAACAACAATCTCCCACCCACCCACTCCTGTGATTTCCGATCAAAAATGACAAGCCACAGATTAAAATCGACCATTTGAAGTTAAAACAATGTAATTGCACAGACCTTCCTGCACTCCAACACTCGCCCCTTTTGCCGATGAAGGCATATGGCAGGCTTTAGAAGCCAATCTTTGGAAATTATTGTATTTCACCTTGACAACATGTTACAGCGGCGGTTATTAAAGGTCAGGGTCATGTCAACAAAGGGATCTCACTAAAAATGGACACGATTTTGCTTTTGAAAGATCGAAATGTGTAGAAAGTAACAACGACGTTGCTATAACAACATGTGCCATACGCAAGCATAATTTTCGAAAAAAAAAGGAATATTCCTGGTGCAACCGCAACAACCATTTTTTATATATTAAAATAATGATCATAACAATACATCGCTGGCATGGCCCGCTATGACATTCTACCCCGTATCACTGTATAAAGAATCAATGAATCTTGGCTGGTGAAGATAGGGCTATGTATTCTATCGCAATTAAGAGGCTAATGAAAGAAAACTTTGAGGTACATGAAAGTGAATGTTTGGTTGATTAAATCTGCTGATCTGATGTTAGAAAGGAAGTAAATTGGAATTATAAGGATTAAATGATCATGGTTCGGACTTTATTTACTTTGTGAGTGATTAGGTAAAATTTACACATCGATAAAAACCCAACCATGATCATTTAATCCTATATTATCTTTTGTCTGGATGTCATCCTTCTATCCATCAGCACTTGCTTATGGACACTCCAGAGGTTTCACTTCTGATCAGATTTTTATCAGACTTGGTATGTAGGTTTATTTCATCCAGGTAAATTTTGGTAATGAGCAGCATCCATACATATGATGTGTTGATCTAGCATCTGATTGATTTGAGCCTGTGAAAACTCTGAAGGCCATATTTCTCATTAGATTTTGATCAGGCCTGGATGGTAAGCTTATATTGTCAAGATCTCAGATGAGTGACAGCAATACATATTATTGAGGTGGTCTTGCATTTTATTGGCTGAGATTTTGCAGAATATCGGGTGATTCATTTCTAGTAAGTTCATATTAGAAAGCCATGTATACACATTGTTCATTCATTGTATTCTATAACATACAGTAACAAAGATGCTATATGTGGAGAAAGGTCTCCTATTTAACCAAAGATCAGTCATCATGTTCAGAAGCTCTTTTACTTTTGACCAATTTAACAAAAACTTAAATGTTAGTTACAAAGAAACAACACAGATCTTCCTTTCAGAACTTTCAAATAAGGAGTAATCATGCATTCCTGTTTAAATGATATTAACTTCATCTTAATGCAGGCCGCATAAACCCTCTAGACTTTACTCCTTTGTTTTTACTCCAGCTAAATCTAAAGAATTTTCATTGATATGCATTATCTTGTTTGGCTATCTGGATATATCAATCCAGAATTTCCAATCCCTGTATGTCAAAGTTTTGCTTTAGTGCATGCAATTACTCAGCAGTTTAGTTTTAGATAGCAAGGAAAGTAGTCTTGATACGGTATATTTAGAACCACCTGTGAAGGATTATGCAGTGTTTATTGCCTTGCAGAAAATTTTAAAACAGATTTTTAAAAAAAATAATTGAATGTTCAAGATGCAAAGCATGTGAATGGAAAAAAAGTTATGAAAAGTAACAAAATAATACACATTAAAGATTAGATTAAATGATTTGTAACTTAAACTTAAGATAAACATAAAATTGCTATATAAAAGTAACACTGTAAGGTTATAATTGATATAATAACTGTGGTCCCAATCTGGAATAGAACACACGCACCAAACAGCTAGTGGAAAAACAGCATATATCAGGAGTGGGTACACAAACACATAAAAGCCTTTGAATGTTTTGGAAAAGGTTTTTTGGGGGGACATACTGGAGGCAGTTAGCTAACCATAGCAAAAGGTCAAAGATGTGCCCAAATATAAAAACCAAACAACTGTCACTCACTATTTTCTGCCAGAGAGTATGCTTTGGTTAATCTGCTGGACTCCCTCATATAGGACTACCAGGTTTGATTTTCAGTAGAGGCTAAATCACCTGGAACCAGTCCTCTGGGGCAGGGAGTGAACATTGGGATAATGCTGGTTGAAAAAATGACTTGGCTTTTTTATGCCAAGAAAGTGACCCTGTATGTATGGTAAAGGAAGGAAGATAAATAACACAAACTATGTCCTTCAAGTTTCTTTTCTACATTAAAATCTGTGAATTTGCTTTAACAATGGGATATATGTCAACTTCCCAGGTGAGTGATATTGGACCCACTTGGCTCCCTTGGTTGTCTTACATATGCTCAACTTTATTTCTTGCATCAGCAGTTTGAAAGGAAGCTTGCTATTAAGATGTTTCTTGTCAATATTTATAAATACAAAATTGTTTCAAATTGATTGTTATTTTTCATCTACTATCAATTTCAAATGATATAGCTATTCCATGAATTTATTTCTTAAGGTCTACATGTTTAGTGTTGATTTCATATATATATATATATATATATATATATATATATATATATACCTGCTTTTCTTCCTAAAGTTTGGCCTCTGAAGACTTTTAGATGGAACAAACTGTATTGTATCTTTTATGGAGAAGTTATACAATTACAGGGGAGTGTCTCGGCATATGAACAAATGTACATATATACACAATATAAAAACAATGAAGATACTATTTTTTTATTTGTAGGAATACCTCACCCACCCACCCCATGACCGACAGTGAATACATTAGAAAATTATCCAGCTATGCACCAGATTTCTGTATTTGTACTTCAGACAAACTCTGGAAGTCATATTTCTGATCTTGATAAAGGTTAAAATATAGGTTTTAGTGATCTAGAGCTTGAATGAGTTAGATCAAGAGCTACACAGATTAATAAGTTGATCTTGTGTATGATTGGCTGAACTTGTTGCAGCTGTAGAGA